>JARHVA010004847.1:762500-940000 GCA_037957365.1 Torreya grandis | reverse complement strand
TAAATTTTGTCATAGAGATTTTAATTTTTTTTAATACATAACAAAAGTTTTTTTTTTTTCAATTTTAGATAAATATATTTTCCATGAAAATGCATTAGTTAAAAAAAAACATGAATCATGGGGTCATAATGTAGTGGTATGTCATTCCATTAAAAATATAATCAATTTAAAGAGAGAGATTCAATAATTACAAACCCTCATAAAACCCATGAATTGTAGGTTTTTATATTTCATAAAAAATGTATTAAATGAAGCACCTAAGAGAGAGATCCAAAAACATCATCATTTAAAATATTAATTTAACACCTTTCCAAGATATATATATTTAAAATTTAACCATAACTAAAATGTAAATAAAGGAAATATAATATCACATTAAGAAAAATATACATCATCAGTTCATGAATCCATATAGGATTATTAAAAGTCCATAAACCATGCCATAACCTATAAATATTTGAAAATAAACATCTAAGTATATGGTTTTAAATGTTTATAGAATGTATAAATACATAAATAAATAACACAAATTATTAAACTCATACCCATTTAAAATTTAGACAAAAGTATTCTAGGGAAAGAGAGTGATAAAAAAATCAATGATCATACACATTATAGATCTAGAGAAAGGAAGGACATGATTGAAAACATAATCACTATGAAGATGGAAATGTTGATTCCACCATGAAATCATTTAATTACTTTCCACAAACCTTCATGCTTATATTTATTTATCCAACTAAGGTTTTTATATATCTATAAAATATGTAGATTCCTATGCATGGTTTCCAATAGTAATTAATAAGGCATTTTTTACTCTATTTTCATGGATACCTAAACATCCATAATGTAGATACCAAATTTTTAGAGGCCATAAGCTTTGATCTATAACTCCGTTTGAGCTCTCGTTTTCACCAAAATCACTCTATTAAGAAATTTAATTCATATATACACCACTCTATCTACTTATGGATGTTTTAAATTTTTTTTTTAAGACATACATGACCATCTAAGGGTCTAAAAATTCATTTTAATATTTTTTGTGGATTATTTAATTTTTAGAAACATGATATTATTGTAATAGAACATGAACTTGAGTTGATTTCTTTCCAATATGTTAATTTTAATTTTTAAAAGATATGTGGATATTTTTAGTCCCATCCAAGGTTGCATGTAAAACTTACTAAAAATAATGGTTGAAATTTTTTCTAAAAGATGAAAGTTACTGAAAATATAAAATTCTTAAAAATCACATGGGACAATTAGATTTAGGTAGATTTTGATTTATTTATATTTTTTAATTATGCATGCCATTTCCAATTTTGAGATGATATTTATTTAAAAATGTTGATGCGATTATTTATTCATTAAATGAGAATAAAATAAAAGGTTACTTTCATCCTAATTTTGATTTTATGCCTATTGCTATTTTTCTTAGCTAGTCTATGTTTTCATCATTCCACATGAGTTAGTTACATATTTGTATCACTCAAGGGATTCATAATAGGATTTGAATGAATTGATGGAGGTTTAATTTGATAGACAACCAATATATAATTTTTTCATCATTATCTCTTTAATATTGGCCTTGTCCTACCTACCACCATATTCCATCATTATTTATATGAAAAAATATACCATAACCATGTTTTTAAGTTTTATATTATGAATTTTCATTATGTTTTATCCTATCATTGTAAGGTTTATTTTTTTTTCAAACCCCTTTTAATATTCTACATATGGTACATCTTTAATGTTTTATTTATATTTATTTTTTATTTCTAAAAATTGTTAATTTATCATCCCATGTCAAATATCAACCCATATAGTTCAAAAATTTCTCATGAGACCCCTTCAGGATTGTATATGGTGATCTAGATCTTGTCATGTTCTTCAAAATGGCCTTTTAAAAATCCTTATTAGCATTGTTTTATGTTTGACTATATGCACTAGGGTTTGATTGATAAACCATTATATAGTATCATGTTGTGATTCATTATATGGAGTTTTAGGTCTTCATGGGTTGTCCTTGGCTAGATGGAAGCATCTCAAGTATCCTTTGGAGCCTAAAATTGAAATATACCTTGCTTGATAAAGTTAAGGCACTTTAGAAAAAATTAAGGTACTTGGAGAGGTTAAGGTTTCTTATTATTATTATTTTCCCTCTTTCTTTAGCCACTTATAGAGGGGGGACCTTGTCATGAAGATGTGGAACGTGTCCAAGTCATGTTTTAGTCTTGACATGAGGATTAGTGATATATTTAGGGTCACCTTCTGTAGTCTATTTGTAAAAAAATGTTTCAAACCCCTATGATCCCTAAGGTCATAAAATACCTATCAAACATACCATATAGGTCAACTTTCATATTATAAACCCTTTGAGAAGGTGTGTTTTATTTGTCACATTGAAATAAAGGTTTTCAAAGTGATATTGCAAAGCTAACATGTTCTTGAGCTATGAAGTTAATATGAAAGTCAAATGAAGGATGCATATGTTGAAATGAACTTATCTAATGGGAAGTTAATCTTGTACTATCATTCATGGAAATCTGAATAAAATGTGTAAATTTGTCATAAATGACCACATAATTCACACATCCCCCTTAATGTCATCATCATTGAATTTAAGGTAGTGCAAGTGATTTCAAGTCAAGAAATGCTTTCAAAATCCTCTTAGGTTCCCATATAGTCTATAGACAACTCAAATGGCATTTTAATTTTCTCATAAATGTATGGATGGGGTGCATGTGGGAATATCTTGTTCAAGTATGTCAGGGGAGTGAGTTAAATTACTAATAGTTCCATTTGTTTCTAGGTATAGGAGCTAATCTTTGTGAACAAACACTAAGAATCCCAGTTGTTCAAAACCCTCCTTAAACACTAATAAGGACTTGATGGGTAATAATATGAGACTTATAGCTTCTAATGTACTATTTTGGCTTAGAAAAAACCTAAATCACCTTTTACACTCTTCAAGTCTGATCACCATTCACATGTTCATATCTTCATGCGTATATATGCAAGGAAACCTATACATCTACATGGTTTTAAGAGTAAATATAGGTTTTAACATGCAAGAGTAGAGTTTTCTAGTGTGAAATAATTGTGACAAATATCTTAGATATTTTTAGGTGAGAAAAATAGTGATCTAGGATCATTTATAGGGTTAGATGAATAAAAAACCATCCAGCCTTCTCCATCACCCTTATTGGTTGACCTAATAAGTTATATTTATGGATGATCATTAAAAAATAAGGAATTTGGGATCCATATTTTTATAAGTTTTAGACCCTCCTTTTAACCTCTAGTTTAATTGTATTTGTTTTCTAAAAAGTCCCTCATGCTCTATGAGTCATTTCCAGTAAGATAAAATACCTTCCAGGCACCTATAAACACCTACAAGTTCATTCACTTCCTTGAACTTATTTTAAAACTCAATTAATGTAAATAAATGATTAAAATACTCTATAATAGATTTAAGGTACCTTCCAAATATCAAAATTGGTACATATGGTCATGGTGTAGGTCTTATCATTTCTACAATGGTGTATGTATTATTAGGAGTCACAAGTCTTGGGAGTCTTTCCTGTAAAGTGAGATACTTTCACCTAAGAAAGTATAGATAAGGAATCAATGAGTTATGTTTTTTTTTTTAAGTATCAATCACCTTATCCATATTATCTCCACATCAAATAAATCAAATATATGGAGCACTATGCATATGTGCAGTGGAAGTCTTGATTCATGGCTAAACCTTAATAAACCTAAACTTGATGAAGTTTGATGTAAGGATTAATCTTAATACATGCCCGAATTTGTTACATCCATCCTTTTTTTTTATATAAACTCAAAATCCCTACTTAAGCATGATAATTTGGGAAATAATCCTAGGCTAGAAATAAACACTTATAGGCTTACTAAGAATAATAGGATAAGAATTCAATGTGTATAGTCAAGTTGAAGCTTAAGTGGATAGACATAACATAGTGGAGTCATGATGATAATGAGAATTATTGGATATTAAAGGATCAAGGTTAAATTAAGGTTAGACCACTCAAGGCGATACGTAATCGGCACACTCAATTGCCATGCATAGGCTAGTCATAAAACTATCTTGAGGAAGGACATGTCACTATTTGGAAGATGATATAGATAGAAGACTAAAAAGTATATGGAAGTAAAAGAAAATTTTAAATTATATTTCCATCACTTATTAAGACCTCAAGGTGATGAAAATAGGAGAAGGTACACACTTATATCCTAGGTAGACCCTAAGCTAGCACCTATAGTTCTGTCATGCAAAAATGGAGAAAATAGGTATATGTGAATTAAATAAGGGTCTTAAATGTTTGAATAAACTTTTAAGATATGGAATATCATGCTGAAATAATTTATAAAACATCAAGTGACCTAAAAAATTGATGATGTATATACTTCTTTCAAATGGACCCCATAGACTCCTGTAGATAAGGGCCTTGGAGAAGAGTGGAGAGAGTGCTTTGAACCATGCATGGATGAAATGTGAAGGAGTGAGAAATAGGTCCCTTGTATTTATGTCAAGAATTAACATTCTCCATTGATATGGTTTTTTATTTTGAAAAAAATGAGGAGCCTTGATAGGTTAATTAGGCCTAAATATGTAGTCATAAGGCTAAGCATGAAATAGGAAGACAAATTGAATTCTTGTGAGTATTTAGAGGATTTAATGCTCCAGGTAAGTGAGTGATGATTTTATATGGTTTTTCCATAAATTTTAACTTAGGTAATCAAGAGTAAATCCTAAGAACCTGACATTTATGGTCAAACTAGCCTATTGGCTTACAAACCATAAGCTTGTGTATGAGAGATCTACAGACACTTTTAGGAGTTATACAATAAGGTAAACTATAATATAGTGAAAATAAATATTAAAAAGTTTCATAGATGTTTTTGAAGTTAAACTCATGTGTTCTATCACCTTACACACTCAATGTTCCTCTTTCAATCCCATAGTTACCTATCTTCTAGCCCAAGAGGTGTCATCCTCATCTGTGAACATCAAGGGGTAGATGCATGGAGTTATTAGATGATATGGAAAGTTTATGGAAGTTTTATACTTAAATTTATTTGTATTCATTCTATAATATAGGCCCTTAGGGATATAAATAACTATTAATGGACTATGCATGTTTGAACCTACCTAAAGTCCCTATAATGACCTGATGGAAGATATGATGAGATAATTAAAATTAAATGGATTTGTTTGGATGAATAAAGATCATGATTATCTTTATAGGTCTCATGTATATAGAAAAACCTATTATTTTACATGTGGGATGTACAGGTTGTACAAATCAGGTCTAAGAGTGACTATTATAGGCCTAAAAATGCAATTTTAGTAAGTTGTCCTTAAAATTAGATTAAGGCCTATGGAAGTCTCATGGAGTCATCAATGGCATGAGTCATGGTATTATATGTATTAAATAAGTAATGGATCATGATGAATCATGGAGATAGCATGAAATTCAATATTTCAAAGGAATGTCCTTGTAATTTCTCTTTGAGATATGACCTTGTAACTCCTCACTCAACCACTAAGACACCTTATATGAAGGTCACTAAGAAACTAATTTAATGCATGGGGAATGTTATGAGGAATTTTTCCTTACTCTCATGAATTTTTTTAACTATTCTTGATGAGTAATAGTCATTAAGGCCTTTGCACTCCATCTCTACACCACACCTCCATGAAGAACATCAACCAAACATGACCAATGCATTGAATAGAGATATAAGGTGGTGTCTCATGGTCTACCTTTCTGATTTAAAACTAAAAATGGAGGTATATTGTAGCATTGATAATCTTAAGTGTATTAGTTAATCTCTTAGTAAGATGATTATATGACTTAGTAAAGTGTTTATAAGTGGGAAATGAAGAATTGAAAACATAAATAAAGGTGATATAACATATAATGATACTCTAAATATAATAAAAAACACACAATTGAAGACAAAAGACCTACCACTCACACAACCCTAACACTAGCTAAGTTTGCATAACTACTCCTTCAAAAATATTGTAGAAATGGGATAAGATATGAAGTAATGGACTCATTAACATAATACATAAAACCTATGACTGATAAACATGACTCAAAACCTATAAAATCAAATTCATCATGCATAAAGGTGAAGGGAGAGGACAAAAATTAAGGGGAGAACTCCCACCATATGATCCTCATCAAATAAACCATAATACACAGAAAAATGCAAACATAGTAAAAGGTAATCAATCTTATTAAATTTAATAGGTTGTCTTATTACAAAACATGGAATATTTTGCCCTTATCAATGCATGAAGCATGCATTTCAATAATAAATAAGAGGTCTATTGAGGTTAACATACCCCCATTTCTAAAAATTGGGGACCCTTGTGTTAAAATTATGAAAATTTATAATTTAAAATTGAAAATTCATTTGGTCAAAACATCATTATCATGTTTTCACATCATTCATATTTGAAGATCATCCACACCATGTTGTAGTTGGTTTGCTTGTTCATGGCTCTGGTTTAACCTTGTCTAAAGTTTGTTGACTTTGGATCTTCTGATTTTAGGTTACAGGTTTAAAAAATGTCCATTAGAGGTAGATAATGTTTGGGTTTCATAATTTTAATGATTTTATCTTAATCTGACCTTTTACTAGCCTTTAGTGTGTTAAAATTCAAATTAAATCCATTTCAAGCTTCTTAAAGCCCTCATTCAAAAAACCTAGTTTAGACCCCTCATTCAAATTCAAATTTGGCAAGAATAATATTATGTGGGAACCTTTTAATATGATATGGATGTAGTTAAATTTATATACTAAGCCTTAGTCATTTTTTTTAACATGACCAACCCTTAATCTAAAAATTATATATTAGGTCTCTTTTATACCTTTAGCCCTTTGTCTCCTTTTATTTTAATATGGTCTAACCTTTTTATATGCATGATCCTATTCATATGTTATTAGCATAGATTAATGTCTTAGTCCTAAGGCCAAATTCATGTTTATTAATGCAAAAAAGACCTTAATCTTAAGAATTTATCCTAAGTTTGTTATGTCTCTGAGCCTTGACTTAAACCATGTACTTGTTTGTAGGATCAATGATCTGTATTCATGCATATGTTAAATATCCAATGGAGCAAGATCATAATGGATAAAAATGTGTCACTTTTTATTATAATGTAGACTTATCCTAAGTTTTACGCTAAGGTTTTATCATATTTATAAATATAATACAAATTTAGGATAAAACTTATATTATGACTTTAATTATTTGAGTTGTCTTCATGTTATTATGTTTTAAAGACTTATGGTATACTTATGGTATAAATTATAAATGCTATTGAGCTCACTTAATCCATTTATGACTATAGGATCCAATGACATAAAACTACCTAGATCATAATCGATGACCTATGTTTACTCGGGAAAGATCAATCAAATGATGTGTATCAATTCAAAGTTCCTATGGGACCTACTATTTATGGGAATTAAATTTGAAATTATCACCCCTATTATTTTATTTCCATGAGGTTATCATTGATGTCTATGAGACCACTAAATTTTAGTCTCTACAATTAATTATGTTATCTTAAAATTAATGTTCTCATAATTCTTAAACGATCGCAAGGCCATCAGTGACATCCTCAAGACCATCAAATTTTAACCCCTTTGGTTAATTATGTGAGATTAAATTTGACATTATCATGACTATCAATTGATGTCCATGAGGCTATCATTGATGTCTGCAAGACTATCAAATTTTACCTCAAAAACCAACCTTGCATGAATGAATGGACATGTTTATCTTCATGTTGTATGATCAATGGAGTCTCATTTAGAAAACAAACATATTTATGATTCTACACTGCAATGTCAAAATTGAGCTTTTATTAGCTTCTAATCTATCATAGATTAATTAGATCTATTCAAAGCCATGTTTTGACCCAAGACCCTTCTAACCAGGTTTAAAGTTATGTAGGATCAATTTTGAACACCATATACTTATATTAAATAAGATTTATTCATGTTTTGTATCATTTGTCCAAACCTTAGACCAAACTCTTATGCTTGGTCCATATATGTCCCACGATCTTCTAGTCTATTTTATTGGCTTGATCTAATGAATGTAGGGACCTGTTGTTACAAAACATAGCTTAGGGATTTTACCCTAAAGTTTTTTCATTTTTATTAATATGATAATTACTTATGTTAAAAACTTTACGTTATATCCTTATATTATTATTTTGGGGTACCTTTTTACTATGTTCTAAACCTATCTTAAATACTTTAGCCTAAGGTCTATTTCATGTTTATTAACATGAAATAAAACCATAGTCTAAAGTATTTAACCTAAGTTATTTATGTATCATAACCATAACTTAAACATCATGCACCTTTATAGGATCTATGACTTGTGTTCACTTAGATGAAATGATCTGACAAAGCGTAGCAAAAGTCAAAATTTCAATAGAGCCCTAAACAAGCATAAAATTGCCACATTGTGATAATGCATTAATCATCATGGTTAATAGGTTAAAAATCTTAGAAGTCCTAAGGGAATACTAAGTGGCATAAACTCAGGGCCTAGTACAAATAATAGAAAATGGCATACAACTCTCAATATCAAGACCGATGATTCACATTGATCTATGCAAAATGATTCAATGAAGCAAGATACAGTATTTTTTTCAAAATGCAATGGTAAATTTTTTAAAATTAATGAATAAAGTGATATGAAAACACTAACTAGATACCACATTGGTATAAATTGACAAAACCAAAGATTTTGTGGGCTCAAAAAAGAAAAGGTATAAATACGAAAGCCCAAGTCAAATCTAAGGCACAAAATAACTCAAGTTCAAAAAACTATCACCATTAAAACTTGAAAATACTTTTTTTAAATACATATCATCTTGAAAAGTCCTAATTTGATCCCAACACAACCAAAATTTAGCCTAAGCAAGTCAAATTACCATCTAGGAAAGTGCAAACTAATCCAAAAGTAAACAAATGACCACTAATGACCAATTTGAAAGAAATCATAGTAATGGAAGCCTAAAAGCAACACAAAGAGGAAAAAAAATTATATTTGACTATGAATTCAAAAGGGAGAGTCTTCAAAGATATCAAATTTGATGTTGTAGCCTTTAATACAAGAGGGATAACAACTGGTCCAAGCTTTTTTAAACCATTGAGTATCTATTGGCCATTACAAGAGAGGATGAAAATATTTCATTAGTTAGTCAAATATATGATGAAAATCTCACCATTTAAATGACAAGTATTCACTATGTGGCAGCAAATCCAGAGGTAATACATTACATTGATGTTATTATTCCTATTTTTAAAGACTACAAAATTTATCAAGATATGGTAGTACATGAACATAGCATTAAAATAATTTATTATATCTCCCTTATTACCTTTGATAATTAATAAAAGTTTTCCAAGCCTCAATTTTATTTACCCATAATTAAAGAATGGTCTAGTAAGAATGACCTAAAAACTATCCTTACCCCAGGTTGTATTCAAGAAACTAGGTAATTTCTGATCTCAATGTAAGGATACCAATCACCCAATTTATGGATAGTATTATGATGATTATGACATTTATAAATAGATTATATAGAATCCCATCCACCACTTATGCCATAAAAATCTAGGTCCCTTTCATATATTTCATGGTTGAGAAAGGACTTACTCACCCTCTTGGAGAGATGATCAATATCTACTTGAAATAATAATTGTCTGCAATAAAGAATAAAACTAGAAACCATTTCTATATGATGTCTTATATTTTGGATTCCTTTCTATCCACTAAAAAAATCCCCAACCTAAAATAATGGTCACCTGATGGGAAATAAATAGTCTCCTAATAGTATTCCAAATTGCATATATTCAAGTATAGGGACCATAAGTAGTTCCTACGTGACTATGGTATATCCAACCTTATTTGAAGCCATTACAAGATTCATATGATGAAGATAAACCCTTTGATAAATAAGTATGTTGAGCTCATTAAGTAAATTTGGCTATATACAAATTGTACTATAATCCATATTGAAGGAACTCTGAGCCAACCCCTTAGGTTACCATTCCATGTACCCACAAAGTTGGTATAGTAGGAATTAAAATACTAATTATTTCATGGCATAGATAATATGCATAAAATAAAAAGGAAATTATTTCTCCATTACTTTCATTTGACCATTATTAGGACTATGTGTCAAAATTGGGACCATCTAGAGACTATCACTAGGCACAAGACCTCCTTTAATCTACAGATTGATGAAATGAGACAATAGGACCCCTATGAAGGGGTTGAGAATTTTTTTAAGGATAATTAGATCAACATGAATTATGAAAATCACCTTGGTGTCTATGACCTCTTGTACACTAAAGCATCCTCCTTCATAGAGGTGTTAGAAAGATTGAAGAAACTCAACATTAAGCTAGAGGCTAAGTTGTTGAGAGAATAGAAACAAAATGAAGATCTATGGTAGATGGGGATGAGGTAATATCATTTTTTACCATGATCATCCCTTAAAGACCCTCTCATGTAGCCACATGAAGAAACACAATAGCTTGAGGAAAAATTGCATAAGGGCTAGATGAAAAGAGACCTAAGTAGAGGAGACTCTTTGAATTATCATCATCTTCAACACATCCTAAGGAAATAGATTCATAAGTTGAATAAATTTACATAATTGCATTGGATCTTAAGGAGACAATAGATGATGCCTTAAAAGCACTAGCTAGTGCTTATGAATTAGATGAAAAAGTATAAATCGAAGAACCTCAATTCCAAACTAAAGAGGAAATAAATGAATAAAAGGGAAAGGAAGTAGCTCTAGAATTGGTCCTAGTTGCAATCAAACCCAAAAGGAAATTTTAGCTAACTCTAGTTTGAATAAGAGACAAGAAGCCAAAGTTGACTTTCACTCAACCTTAGAGTGAAATCATTTTTTTTAGTGAGGATAATATAATCTATGTCCCCTCCATTCTAGAATACTTTATAGATGGAAAGTTGAAAAAGGTTCCAACCATTCATCACTATTGGGATGTTACAGAGTCTATTAACATCCATGTTCATGATGAACTCAATCCTTGGATTGTGGATTTCAATAATAGGAAAAAGAAAGATGTATGTCTACCCTTAGAGGGTAAACAAAAACATATATGGATGCTCTTGTTACTTTAAGTGGAGCATAAGTTGAGATCCCTACTCCTCAAGTGATAAAATCATCAGTGGGTGTTTGGTTCAACCCAAAGATATCCATCATAGAGAGAATGGTTTAGAAGAAAGCCATGGTTGAAGGTGAATAGTTCACCTTTTATAAGATTGAACCTTTTATTCATATGACTCTAGTGGTAGGGAAAAAACAAGGAAAAAATAAGATTTTTGAGGAGAATATCCTTGAAGTGGACTAGGCTCAAATTGATTAGTTATAAACAATGATGAAAGGTATATTGAAAGAGAAAAAAAATTGAAAGAGATTGTTTTCTTATCAATCCATGAGGATAGATTCAAGAAGTTTAAGGACACAATGACTACCCTATTTATCTCTTTAAAGGTAGTTTGTGGACTTGTGTTAATGCTAGGTTAATTAAAGGCCTCTTAGTTTGCTTCATTTTATTTTCTCTATATTTATATATGTGCATAAACTATCTTCTTAAAGGAGTAAATATTTAAAATAAGCTTAGTTCTTATTTCCATTATTTCTTATCTTCCTTAAAAATTCACATGTTATATGTTGTGACTTGAAATTAAGTTATTTTACTTCATATATTAGTTTTAATTGCATACCTAGGAAAAATTTGAATTATGTCATGAAATCTAAGATAAATATTAGTCACATAATTCTTCTTTCCCCTACCCTTCCTTTTGTTTATTTTTTAACCAATTCACTCTAGCTTAACCACCAATTGATATAGATACTATGAAATAGTCATTTATTATTCCTTTATTACACCATAGATAACAAGGTTATCACAAACTACAACTCATAATTTCAATTCTTTTAATTATAAAATGATAATTGTTTTTAAATGGTATAGGCACCTATGGTACATATTTAGGCATCAACATGCAGGCTTCACTGGCACTAGAGGGAGGGCATCCCAATTCTTTGTATATTTGTAGTATAGTTGCTAGTTTTTATGAATTTTATTTAAAGATCACTTTACTCTTTCCATATTTGTGTTTATTTTGGCATAATCATGTAAACGTTTGTGATCTTCATGGTTTTAGACTAGTCTTTGTGATAATTTAGGCAAAGATTGACATTCTTTGAAAATATATGTTAGATTATGGTAAAGATAGCTTTAGAATTATGAACCCAATAGATTTGAGGTTAGTAATAATTATTTTTATCAAATATTCTTAGATAATTTTCTAAATTGAGTTCATCTAAACATAAAAAATATATAAATTGATCTTAATTACATATTTAGATACATCTTTGATCTTATTTGATTAAATATTACCATCTTTTGTCATATTTTATATGAATCTCTATAAAATTTGCTTAATGTGCATTTATATTCATTACTTTCTACAAAAATAAGATTGACACATCATATTTCAAATAAGATTTGAATTTATCAAGATGGAATTATTGAGAATTAGAACAAGGTCATGTTCAAAGACCAAGGGACCTCTGCTCAAGTTAGAAGTCCATAGAAGAGCTAGGTTAGACAAAGGTAAGGGTAGGATTTTAAATTATTTGCCAAATTCACCAATATAGGGTGCTCATGTATTCAACCCTAACTAAGGTATGACTTGGATAGGGGGATATTTTATCAATATGTCAGGTGTGGTACATGATCTTCCCCATAACCTTGATAAATATTTTCCAACATTTAGTCTTAATAGTATTGTAATTGTAGAAGAGTATATTAAATCATTTTATGTTTCTTTGATATTGTTAAATTTAATCCATAAACATGTAGCATGTAGGCTATTTCCTTTTAATTCTAAGGATGCTACTTATGAGTGGTTCCTTAATCTTCTTAAAAATTATATTAATAGTTGGGATTGATTTAAAAATGTCTTCATTGACCAGTTTGGCAAAATTATTAGTCCTTGTATCTTATACTAGCAATTCACCACAATCAAGAGGGATGCAAATAAACCTATAATAGCATTTAATGCTAGATTCCAAAATATGTATTGCCAAACCATAGATCAATATAATCTTGATGACACTTTGGCCTTGGAGATCTATAAATATGTCTTATATCCTATGAACTTTGTATTTATAAAGAGAGATGTTGGACCCACAGACACTTTAGCTTTAGCTTATGCTGAGGCTATGATTATTAATGACTAGATATAACCCCAATGTTAGATGGCTTACTTTATTCCTAAATTTATTAGATATTTTCCTACCTTTAATGTCTTCCTAAATAATAATCAAAACATACCTACTTTGAACCATATCCCTACTTTAAACTAATTTCCCTTAAGTCATACTCACCCTACTCAGAACCTAGGATTCTTGAACACTACTACCAATTGATATAATCTAAGTGATCAAAAGGATTTAGTACCAATCACTAGTACTAATAAAAATCAAGTTCATCATTTTGAGGCACCCAAAAATGAAAATGACTCTATCTTAAAAGTGGTCCAAAATATAAGCACTAATTTTCTTCAGCTATAGAAACAACTTAGTAATACTAGAGAGAGAGTTTGGGTAAGAAATTTTATTTCCAAATATTTAATATGCTCAGTAACAGACTACATAATGATAGTTAAAACAAAAATAAGAATAATGAGTCATATATTGATAATAAAACAATGGATATAAATCTTATTGATATTGCTTTACTTGATTATTGTAGAGTACATTGCACTTTTAGATATGGTGAGATAGATTGGATTGAATTATCTAAATCTTTTGAAGCCTTTCAAGAAGATTTGGGCATATTTGAAGTGGTTCTTAATAAATATAATGGTTTAGGTACATCAAGATATAAATCTACTGACCAAGACATTATGTTGGAGATGTTTAACTTCCCTTTCCAAGAAGATAATGAACCTAATGACATTCCTGAAGAGCACCTACTTTCAAATAGTTCTTTGAATAAGAATTACGTGTTAAGGAGTAGAGATCACAAGCATCCCATGAATACTTTAATAAATTAAAAAAAAATTAGAACTCCTCTAGATACTAACTTAGATAATAACCCAGAGCCTCTAAAGGGCAGTACTTCTAAACATAGTATTGATGCATTTAGTTATTCCAATAAAATTGGGTATGACATTGTGGAAGACATGAAGAAAATTAAGGATAACATTAAATTATATTAATTGATGTAGATCACTAAGAAAAGAGACCTATTATTAGATTCATTGTTTAAAAATCATGGTAGGCCACCTAAAATTGACAATATCAATGTTGTTATATATAAAGCTAAGACATAATCCCTACCCTTCCTACTTACTATCAAGATGTTTGGTAAAAAATTAAATAATTATTTATTATATTCGAGTGCATCCACAAAAATTATGTGAATATGTATTTATAAATAGCTTGGTTTGAATCCTATTAAATCTATATGAGTTTTCAATCAATTAGATAAATATAGGGTCAAAGTAATTGGGGAATTATGAAATGTCCATATGTAGCTTGCATCTGAGTCTAAAGCCTAAAATTTTATTTATATCCAAGTGGTAGACATACCTAATTCTTATGAGATAATATTAAGAAGAGAGTGGACAAAGGCCCTGAATGGATACATGTCTATTGACTTCTCGCATTTGTGGTTGTCTTGGAAAGAATTCTCAAATTAGATTATAGTGGAAAGAGAGCCTTAGATGAATCACATGATCATAAAATATAATGTTGATAATGAAAGGGTTAACATGATAGACTTTTATGAGATAAATATGATGGATTTTGAATTATGATTGTATACTCTCAAGACTTCTAAGGTATATAGTCCTATGACTTCACATGTTTTTTCCTAGAATTTGAAAATTACATTTTGATGGTGCTAAGTGTAAGTCTAGATCTGGAGTAGGGATTGTTCTAACCAATCCTATTGGGAAATAACTAAAGGCTAATTATATAGTTTAGTTTCCTTGTACCAATAATCTTGCATACTATGAATATCTAATTTTAGGATTACAATTTACCATTAATCACAAGGTTAAATAACTCTTGGTTCATGGTGACTCATAACTTGTAATCAATCAGGTGAGGAGTAAATACTAGTATAACTTGTCATATCTCAAGAGATATAAGTTCAAAGTCTAGGATTTTCTAGAATTTTTTTATGCTTTCAACATTATTTTTGTCCCTAAGAAGTAGAACAAGGCTACTAATAAACTTTCCTTAGCTATAGCCAATATTATTCCAAGCCACAACTCTTAAACATTAGTATTGAGTTGGTTCCATTCCCTTCAGTCCTATATAATGTAAACCATATACAATTATTTTGTGATGACCAACAAATCCTTAACTTCATGACCAACTCAGGATTATTTGAGGCTCATATCATATGTGAAGCTAATGAGAATACTCTTGAATAATATGGTATATTCAAGAATAAATTCATTTAGCTAAATGACAACAAAATTCTAACAGGCATGATTTCCTTGGATAGGTTATTTGATTAGGATAAGCTAGCTAAGAACACTAGGATTCCCAAAGTGAGTGGGAAGGATTACAAAGAAGTTGATCTTAGACCTCAAGATTAACCTCAACTAGTTAAAATTGAGACAACATGTACAAACATTAAAAATAAAATGGCCAAAGACTTGTTGACAAACTATAAGGACATAATTACATGGTCCTATGATGAATTGAAAATGTTTTATCCAAGATTCATCACCCATATCATACCATTGAAGGAAAATTGAAAACCTTTCAGACAAAAGCAAAGGCTTGTCAACCTTATTTTAGAACCTATGATTTTTAAATAAGTCAAAAAAAATTTAGATTCTAATATTGTATTTCCCATTAGACACACTACTTGGGTCACCAATTTGGTGCCAATCAAGAAAAAGAATGGTGAAATAAGACTATGCATTATTTTTAAGAATTTAAATAAATCATATGAAAATGAAAACTACCCTTTGGCTTATCTAGATAAAGTTATACAAAGTGTTTGTATTTATGCTATGATGTCCTTTATTGATAGATTTTTAGGGTATAACTAGGTGTTGGTAAATCAAAAGGACATGATGAAGACTACTTTCACTACCAAGGGGGCTATATTTTCTTACAAAAGGATGCCATTTGGGATGATAAACACAAGGGAAACATTCCAAAGATAGAGATCATGGTCTTTAAGGTTTGGTAGGTAAATGCATTATTGTATACATGAATAATTTGACTATTTTTCTAAGAAAAGAGAAGACACATTATGCATTTACAACAAGTATTTGAAAGATGTAGAAGGTATGGGATTTCCCTCAACCCAAAGAAAAGTATTTTTTGTGTTACTAAGGGAAAGTTGTTAGGTTATGTCATTACTAAGGAGGGAATATCTATAGATCTAGATAAATTATATTCTATATCAAAGATAGAGCCTCATAATAGTAGGAAAAATTTGATATCATTCTTTATAAAAATTAACTTTGTAAGAAAGTTTATTTTTAGAATTGTAGAAATTGTCAAGCCATTGAATGACATGATGAAAAAATATGTCAAAATCTAATGGAATGAGGAATCCAAAAATTCCTTAAGAGACATCAAGGAGTAAATTAGTCAAGATCCAATCTTGATAAGTCCAGACTTCTCCAAAGATTTTTATATTTACTCATTTGCTTCTAATCACGCTATTATTGTAGCTTTAATTTATAAAGATTATGGATGTGACCATCTAATTGATTTCATGAGCATTAACTTAAAAAATTCTAAGTGAAATTATTCTTTGATTGATAAGCAAACATGTGCATTAGTTAAAGAAGTGAAATAATTTAGGCAGTACATTATTAAGAATAAATTGCATACAATCTTACTAGACCCTACCACCAAGCTCATGCTAAGTCATAATTAACTAAAAAAGGAGAGGTAAGTGGATGTCTATTCTAAAAGAATATGACATTGAACTAAAGACTTCAAAATTAGTACGGTCCCAAGGTTTGATTCAAATGGTTTCCAATGCTAACCCCAAGTTAAATGCTATGTAGGTTGAATAAGAAAGTTTTCAGTCAAATGATTGATATGATCATATTTTCCACTTACTAATTAATGACACTTGCCCTCTAAGGTTAACTAGGGAGCAAATAAGAGCCCTAAGAATCAAATATGCACACTACCTAATTAAATATGGATTTATGTACATAAAAAACTTTAAGGGAATTTACCTGAGGTTTATATCTAAAGAAGAAGCAATTGAAGTCATGAGCACTTTTCATGAGAAGATAGGAAGTGGACATCTATCTGGAAGGACAATAACTAAAAAAATCCTTATAGATGGTTACTATTAGCCCACAATATTGAAGGATTCCTGCAAGAATGTAAGGCAATTCTATTTATTTCAATTCTTTAGCATGAAAGATCCCAAAGCAACCATGCCAATATAAATAGTGATGATTGACAAGCTATTTGCCCAATGGGGACTATATTTCAAGGGGGTAATCAACCCTAACTCATCAAAATGTCACAAGTAAATTATAACTTATACTCACTAATACACTAGATGGATTGAGGTAGTGGCCACCAAATAGTGTAAGACCAAAGAAGTGATCACTTTTCTATAAGAAAACATATGCACCAGATTTGGGATGCAAGTCTTTCTAGTATGTGATAATAGATCAAATTTTGCATCCATTAAAATGATTGAAAGGGCATATGATAATAACATCATTATAAAGTTCTCATCTAACCATTATCTTCAAGGAAATGGAGTATTTTAATCAAATAATAATAAATTGATGAAGGCAATAAATAATTCTATAGTAGATAAGCCTATAACATGGCACAAGCTTCTCAAATATGTCCTTTGGGAAGATATAACAAGCGTCAAGTAGGATCTCAAGGTATCACCAATATTACCAGTGTATGGCCAAGAACCCATCTTCCCCATCACACTAAAGTTGAATACATATTGGTTCATGCAAGAGTACATAGAGGATGATCAAGAATCAGTAAATTCAAGATTGTTGGACATTTTTTAGTTAGAAGATGCCAGAGAAAATGCTTTCACCAACTTTAGTAGGCACCAAACCACGGTGAAAAGGTGGTTTGATAAATGATCAAAGATAAAGGTGTTTAGGCAAGGAGACTTGGTTATTCTTTAGGAAAATGTATATAAGCCTAAGATTAAACATTGGAAGTTCACACCTTTATGCATAAGACCCTATCAGATTATTGAGACACTTGGAAATAACACATTCAATCTAAAAGACCTATAAGGAGCTAAATTCAATTTCCCCACTAATAGGAATTACCTTAATAATTAATTTTATACTACTCCCCTTTCATAGATTAAATTGTAAGAATAGTTGGTGTTAGTATAGGTAGGCTAGTTTAGTTTCTTTCTATTATTTCCTTCATGTGCCTTGTTTTTACGTAGGTTTGTATATATATGTTTGATTTTTTTCTTTGATTTCTACTTTCTTCACTTTCTATTTTATGTGTTTACTTTCTCTATTTTGTTCCTTACTTATAAATAAGTCATTTGTGATAGCCCTCAGCTCAAAAATCACCTGATTTCTTAGGAATTTCATAATTCAAAAAAATAGGTATGAATCTTAATCATATGTTGATCATGGATTTGGAATGTAAGATTATACTATAGTTTAAATAAATAAGGATTGGTGGACAAGTTAGCTATTCTATAAGAACTTAAACATTATTTTTGATCTAAACTTGGTTTTAAGAAGAATTGCACATGTATGATGAAAGCTTGAATTATTAAGGCACAATCATGTTTGGACTTAATAAATATCCTTACCTATGACAAAGGTTGCAACCATGGGTGATTTCCTACATATCAAACATTTGATCACTCCCTAAACCTGGCTAACCTAGTTTCCAAACTTTATTGGAAAGCCTAAAAGACCTAAAAAATACAAAAATAAGAGCTTATTATGAAATCAATAGTTTTCTAAGAAAATGTGATTTTGATAATTTCCATCGAGGATATGGATGGCTCATTGGTAGTGGAGTAATACCTTGAGTGGAACCAAAGGTATCTCTCTTAGGGATATGGACTCTTGGCTAGAAGTAGATAAATTCCTAATCCCTCCATTAGCTAAAGCATGGTTCTTAATGAATATCCAAACATGTTATAAGTTAATATTAATGATTGAAGACATGAAACCTAGAAGTTGTCCCCTGAATCCCATAGCAAATAGTAAGTGCAATAAAAGTACACACACAACATGGCTAGGTTTTAATGTTTGATCCTAATTATGAAGATACAAGTTTGTTTTAACCATGAACTGATGTTGATAATGGCACTGATCAAATGGAATAGGTAATCTAGTTATTTTTCTAAATTAGAGTCTCTGAATTCTAACATATTGTTATGTTTCTCTTAAAAGTTATAATTTTTTGAGGTCAACTTACCCCCATTTCTAAAAATTTGGGACCCTCATGTTAAAATTGTCTAAATTTATAGTTTAAAATTGAAAATTCATTTGATCAAAACATCATTACCATGTTTGTACATCATTTATATTTGAAGATCATCAATACCATGTTGTAGTGATCTGCTTGTTCTTTTCTCTAGTTTAACCTTGTCTAAAGATTGATAACTTTGGATCTTCTTATTTCATTTTAAAAATGTCCATTGGAGGTAGACAATATCTAGGTTTCATAATTTTAATGATTTTATCTTAATTTGACCTTTTACTAGTCTTTGGTCTATTAAAATTACAATTGAATCCATGTTTAAGATTCCTAAAACCCTCATTCAAAAACCCTAGCTTAGACCCCTCATTCAAATTCAAAATTGGTAGGAATAAAATTACTTGATAACCTTTTAATATCCTATAAACATGGTTAAATTTTTATACTAAGGCTTAGTCATGTTTTTTAACATGACCAAACCTTAATCTAAAAATAATATACTAGGACTCTTTTATATCTTGAGCCCTTTGTCCCCTTTTATTTTAATATGGTCTAGACTTATTATATGTATGATCCTGCTCATATGTTATTAACTTAGATTAATGTCTTAGTCTTAAGACCCTATTCATGTTTACTAATTCTAACAAGACCATAATCTTAAGACTTTAACCTAAGTCTTATATGTCTCCGAGCCTTGACTTAAACCATGTGCTTGTTTGTAGGATTGATGGTCCATGTTCATATGGATGCTAAATATCCAATAGAGTGATATCATCATGGTTCAAAATGGGTCCCTTTTTATTATAATGTAAACATATCCTATGTTTTACCCTAAGGTTTTTTCATATTTATCAATACAATAAAATATTAGGATAAAACTTATGTTATGACTTTAATTATTTGAGAGGTCTTCATTTTATTATGTTTTAAAGACTTATGTTACTCTTATGGTATAAATTATAAATGGTCCTAAGCTCACTTAATCACTTTATGACTACAAGAGCCAATGACATCCAACTACCTAGATCATAACTGAGAACCTATATTTACTCAAGGAAGATCAATCCAATAATGCGTGTGAATTCAAAGTTCCTATGGGACTTACTATTCACCTCAATTAAATTTGATGTTCTCATGCCTATTATTTGACACCTATGAAGCCATCATTGACATACATAAGACCATCAAATTTAAGTCTCTATGGTTAATTATGTTAGATTAAAATTAATGTTCTCATGATCATCATTTGATGTCTATGAGGCCGTCATATTTTAACCCCTAAGGTTAATTACATGAGCTTAAATTTGACATTATTATGACTATTAATTGATGTCCTTAAGGCCATAATTGATGTCTATGAGATTATCAGATTTTAGCTCAGAAACCAACCTTACCTAAATAAATGAACATGTTTATATTTATATTGTAGGATCAATGGAGTCTCATTTGGAAAATAAATATTTTTAGGATTTTGTACTTCAAAGTGAAAATTTATATTTTATTAGCTTTTGACCTATCATAGATAAATTAGATATATTTTAAGTCATGTTTCAACTTGAGACCCTTCTAACCAAGTTTAAATTTCCATATGAACAATTATGAATACCATAGACTTAGCTTAAATAGGATTTAGTCATGTTTTTCTTAACATTTGACTAAATCTTAGTCCAAAATATTATGATTTGTCCATATATGTCCAATGATCTTCTGGTCTATTTTATTTGCTTGATCAAATTAATGCAAGGACTTGTGTTACAAAACTTAGCTTAGGGATTTCACCCTAAGGTTTTGTCATATTTATTCATATGATAAAACCTTAGGTTCAAAAACTTATGTTAAGTCCTATTATTATTTTGGGTCCTCTTTTTACTATGTTATAAAACTATCTTAAATACTTTAGCCTAAGATTTATTTCATGTCTATTAACATGAAATAAAACCATAGTCTAAATTCTTTAGCCCAAGTTCTTTATGTATCCTGAACCTAACTTAAACATCATGTACCTTTGCAGGATCTATGACTTACATTCACTCATATGAAATGATCCATTAGAGTGTATCTAAAGTCAAAATTTCAATAGAGCTCTGAACAAGTGTATAATTACCATGTGGCAAGAATGCATTAAATGATAATGCTAATATGGTGTAGAGCTTAGAAGGCTCATGAGACTATCAAGTAGCATAACCTCAGGGCATAGTACAAATAGTAGCCAATGACATACAACTCTCAGGATCAAGATCAAGGATTCATGTTGATTTGTGCAAAATGATTCAATGGAGTGAGATGAAGAATTTTTTTCAAAAGGCAATGGTTAGTTTTTGAACATTAATGAACAAATTACTACAAAAATACCAACTAGATGCCATGATGCCACATTGGCATAAAGTGACAAAAACAAAGATTTTGTGGGCTTAGAAAAGAAAAGGTATAAATGCGAAGGTCCAAACCAAATATAAGCCACAAACTTTCTCAATTTAAAAAACCATCACCATTAAAGCTTTAAAAGACTTGAAAAAAATACCTAACATCTCCAAAAGTCCTAATTCGATCCTAGAGTGATCAAAATTGAGCCTAAACTAGTCAAATTACCATCTAGGCAAGTGTAAACTAATCTAGAAGCAAATAACTTACCACTAGTGACCAATTCAAAAGAAATCATAGTCATGGCAACCTAAAAGTAATATAAAGAGGACGTAGATCTCTATTTGAATATGAATTTAGAAGGGAAAGTCTTCAAAGATATTAAATTTAATGTTGTAGCCTTGAATATAGGAGATATCAACTGATCTAAGCTTTTCTAGACCATTAAGGAGCTATCAACCATTACAAGAGAGGATGAAAAGATTACATTAGTTAGATACAGATACGATGACCTGCTCACCATTCAAATGACAAGTCTTCACTATGTGACAATAAAGCTATAGGTACTACATTGCATCAATATTATCAATCTTATTTTTAAGGATTGTGAAATTAATCAAGATATGATAGTACATGAACATAGATTTAAGATAATTGATTATATCTCCCCTCATGCCTTTGATAATTAATATGAGATATCTAAGACTCAGGTGGATTTACCCATAATCATATAATGGTCCATTGAGAATGACCTAAAAACCATCCTTACCCCATGGTTGTATTTAAGAAACTAGCTAATTTCTAACCTCAATGGAAGGATACCAATCACACAATTTAGGGTTGGTATTATGATGATTATAAAATTATTTAGTATATTATCTAGAACCCCCTCTACCACATATGTAAACAAAATCTAGCTCCATTTCATATATTTCATGGTTGATAAAGGACTTACTCCCCCTCTTGGAGAGATGATCAATATCTGCTTGAAACAATAATTCTATGTAATAAAGAAGAAAACTATCAACCATTTCTATATGATTTATTACCTTCTATATGCCTTACTAGCCACTACCAAAATCCCCAACCTAAAATAATGGTCACCTAACTTGAGACAAAAAATCTCCCAATAGTATTCTAAATTGCATGTATTCAAGTACAAGGACCATATCTAATTCATATGTAACTGCATATACCCAACATTATTTAAATCCATTATAGGGATCCCTATGATGATAATTATCCCTTTGATCAATCATTATGTTGATCTCATTGGAGACATTTGGATATATTCAAATTTCACTATAATATAGATAGAAGGAACTCTAAGCCAACCCCTTAGGTTTCTAGTCCATGTACCCACAAAGTTGGCAAAGTAGGAAGAGGCATACCTATTATTCCATGGCATAGATATTATGTGTAAAATAAAAATAAATGGATTTCTCCATTCCTTTCCCTTGACCATTAGTGGGACTATGCTTCAGAATTGGGACCATGTAGAGACTATATCTAGACACAAGACCTCCTTCAATCTACAGATTGATGAATTGAGACAATGGGACCCCTATGGAAGGGTTAAAAAATATTTGAAGGCCAAGTAGATCATCATGACTTATAAACTAGAGAATCCTCCTTTATATATGTGTTATCAAGATTTTATAAACTCAACATTAACCCATAGGCTAGGTTTATTGAGAGAGCAAAAACTAACTAGGAATCTATAGTAGATGGGGCCTAGCCAATATCATTTATTACTAGGACCATATTCTAGACCCCTTCCCATACAACCACAAGTAGAGACAAAACAGCTTGAGGCATAAATTACACAAGGGCCAAATGAAAAGATACCTAAGGAGTGGAGACATGGTGAATTAGCATCATCTTCAACATAGCCTAAGGAACCAGAGTCACAAGTTGAAGAAATTGACATAATTGCATTAGATCTTGAGGAGATAGTAGAGGATGCCTTAAAAACACTAGTTAGTTCTTATGAATTAGATGAATAAGTAAAAATGGAAGAACTTCAGTCCCAAACTAAGGAGAAAACAAAGGAAGAAAATGGAAAGGAAGTAGCTTTGGGCTTGGTCCTAGTTGTAATCCAACCCAAAAAGAAAGTTGAGATAGCTCTGGTTTAAGTAGGAGGTAAAAATCAAAATTTGACTTTCATTCAAGCTTGGAGTGAAATCAACTTTTTTAGTGAGCATAATCTAATTTATGACCCCTCTATTCTATAATACTTCATGTATGGAAACTTAAAAAAGGTTCTAACCATGCATCACCATTAGGCTATTACAAAGTCTATTAACATCCATGTGCATGATGAATTCAAGCCTTGGATTATGGATGTGCAAAAAATTGAAAAATAAAGATACATTTCTATCCTTGGAGGGTCAACTAGAACACAAATGGATGTTCCTAGAACTTCAAGTAGAGCATAAGTTGAGATTCTTACTCCTCAAGTGATAAAATCATCAGTAGGAGTTCAGTTCAACCTAGAGATAGCCAGCATGAAGAGAATAATTGATAAGAAAGCCATCATTAAAGGTGAAAAATTCACATTTTAAAATATTGAAAATTTTGTTGGTCTAACTCTAGTGGCAGGGCAAAATCCAAGACAAGACAAGATGTTTGAGGAGAATATCCTTGAAGTGGCCCAGGCTCAAATTAATCAATTATGAATAATGATCAAGTGCATATTATAAGTGAACAATAATTTGAAGGAGTTTGCTATCTTATCAAGTCATGAGGACTGATTTAATAAGTTTGAGGAAATCATGGCTGACCTATTCAACTCTTGAAAGGTAGTCAAGACCAGACAAGGATAAATAGAGAAGAAAATCTCTAAAGCAACAAGTAAAGTTGGAAAATGGCAATCTATAAGTCTTTAGGTGAAAGAATCAATTAAGGCCTTGTCCAATAATCTAGTCCCAAATTTTAGAAATATCAGCAAGGCACATTTGAATATGGCCATGGCCATATTGGTTGATAAGATTGATGCCTTGGATAGTTGGTCAAAAAGAATGGAAGACCTTGTTGGAGAGTTCAAGCAACTAGAAGATGGAATGTCTCACATCTCAGATAGATTGATAAAGGAACCCACATACCTCAGCTCAATAGGTCTCATAACTAATTAAGGTTTCAAACACAATATGTTTTAGTTCATGCAATAAGTAAGAAACTAGGGATAAAACTAGACAACAGATAGAAATAAGAAAGTCATGGGCTTACTCCTATAATTAGAGGAGAAAATAGGGGATTTTAGGGGAATCAAATGAGATATAGAGAGGATTGAAAATAAAATTAAATATCTAGTAAATCCTGAAAAAGATATTTTCCTAAAGTCACTAGTGGATCTTTAGTTTATCATTGAGTAGCATTATAGGTTGATAATTGTGTATGGTAGGCAACAATAATAGGGGACTTTGTCATCACAAGGATCCTAGAGAAAAAGTTACTTAGGAATATTATCTTTGTAGTAAATTTTTAAAATTTTGAAAAAGAATATTCTTTTGTAAAGGCTTGTGCAACTTATAAGCACATTGTGTATATGTCAGTCCACTTAGAAAGGTTTAGTGTATTCTAGTAACTTTTGTAGAAAGGAGAACTATCCTTACACTTGTACACTGGTAAGTAGATATGACCAAATGACATGCTACCTTGTTTCTTATAAAAGGATCATTATAATTTGTAAAAGAGGAGGGACTTTTTGAGATAAAAACTAGTGTAAACTTTGAGCAAAAAATGCAAGTATAGAATTTTGAAAGGATTATCTCATTTTGTTTATGTGAATTGTTACATGGCTTCTCTCTAAATTGTCTATTGTAAACTTTAGATTTGAATTATTCTTGTTAATTCTTGGTGTGTACCTTTTAATTAATAATTTTTTACTTATGCTAATGCTAGGTTAATTGAAAGTTCCTTAGTTTGATTCATTTTATTTGATCTGCATTTATAGATGTGCATCAGTTATCTGCTTAAAGGAGTAAAACTTTAAAGTAAGATTAATTCTTATTTGCATTATTTCTTATCTTACTTAGAAGTTTTCTTGATATATGTTTTGACTTGAGCTTATTTTTTTCCCTTAATATATTGGTTTTAAGTACATACATGGGAAACATTTGAACTCTATCATGATATATGATATAAAAATTAGTCACATATTTATTGTCTACCCGACCCTTCCTTTTTCTTGTTTTTAAACCAATTCACTCTTGATTTAGAATTAGGTTGAGTATAATTCAATTTAATTATCATATATAATCTTCTTATTTACAAATATGTGTAGGCCATAGTGGCTCCCAACCACCAAATAATATAAATATTATGAAACATTCATTCATTCTACCTCTATTCTACCACAGATAATAGGATTATGATAAATTGTAAATCATGCTCTATTTTATTTGAAATATAAAATGATAAGTGTTTTTTGAACACTCTAAGCACTTGTGGTAGATATTTAGGCATCAACAAGGTCTTAAATAGAAAGAGATAGAATGAGAGGGGTATAAGGGTTCCAAAAAGACTTGAATCCACTTGCAAGTGTTCACAATACTCATCCAAACATAGGAAGAGAGATAGGTATCCTATTTACATGAGTTACCTCCTCTATTTGGCCTTCACTTGCACCTTTTTCCTTTAAAATATTGACAAGGCTTAAGTTTTCACATTAGAGCACTTTATGTGTTAATTTCAACTTGACTTAATGATGTCATTCTCTCATCACTTTGACAAAAAGTATTCAATCCTTTAGAATATCTATGTAACTCCTTTCAACTCTTAAAAATTTAATATCACTCCATAATTGACCATTATAATATTTTATAAGTCACCATTGACCATTATCATCTTTTATAAGTCACCCTTGACCACTAGCATCTTTTAGAAGTCACCCTTGACCACTAGTGGTTAGTGAAGATAACATTTATTACTTGGGAGAAAATAAAGTTAATTGAGTCTAATTTCATGTTTACATGGATATATTTTCCTCCTTTGGACACCATTAGACTTGTAAATGTTTCATTTATCTTGCATTCCACCATTAAAGACCCTTTGAGAGCTTAAGCCACCATGAGATCCTTCACATTCAAGCTTGCCTATGAGCTAGAAACTTGTTAGAGTATTCAAATAATTTAATATGTATATTTGGGATGTATTATTATCTATTTGGGTCATTTCATGGCCACTAATACACCTACAACTTTTTTCAAGGCTCTATCAATGGAGGCCAAACCTATAATTTTTTATTTAGAGGCCCAAAGCTCAATTTTTAGAGAGCTAACATGCCATGATGGATTTTATAACCCCATATAAGACCATTTTATGACAATTAATGGTTATTATAACCTTTTAAAATAATTTAAACATATTTTCCTTTGGAACACCCTTGAAAAGCTTGTAAAAATATCCAGAATGAGCCTCAAAATAGTCAATACATACCAAATTTTCTCTCCAAATATACCCAATAGATTATTAGATGAATTATTTCATACTTTCATATGTATTTAATTTTAAATGAGGGAATACAAATTCATTTGAAAAATCTTGGAGCCAATCGATCCACTAGAGAGGGTTTGAAAGGGTTTTTGGAGCATTTTTTGGTCTTAATGATTGTTCATAAAAATTAAGAATTTAAAAAACATAAATACAAAAATAATTTAAATTAAATAGGTTTACTCAAAACATTCTAAAATCATTTGGATCAACTCCTTATGTAGTGAAAGATATGAGCATCTAAAGAGGGTTTCAAACTAGGTGTCAAGACTTAAAAAGTTTGAATTTCTCCTTAGGAGACAAATAAGAATTTTCCATTACCTTAATATTTTGTAAAAATCCCTTATAGTACCTTAAAAAAATCCGTTAATCATATTATACTTTGAAAATACTTTGAAACAAGCAATTGATTTAGACCTATGCACATATACTTGTGTTTTGTATGATTTAACTATCCCTCAACATAATCATTTTATGAAACCAATAGTTTGGAAACTCTAATAAAGTTTATTAAGACATATAATCACTTTAAAATACCTTAAAATGTTCCGAAAAAGTCAAAAAACTTCTATCATACATGTACCTCTCAAAAACCTTCTTAGTTCCAATGGTGGTTATCAATGGATAAGAACATGGTTGTGAAAAAATAATGGATATGTAATTTGTATCCAAAATAATATTATGTATGATTAAAACCAGTAATGAACATAATTATTAACATTTTTCATAGTTGGATCTCACCTGTAGAGACATATTGATGATTTTTTCTCAAAATTTACTAGTGGACCACCTACGTGCATGATTGATTATGCTTACATGAGTTCTGATACCAAATATCAAGTAGTTTCATTATTATATTGGACTCACGAATATTATTGATAGGTATATCAACTCATGATGATCATATGTACCAAATTTTAGAACTCTGAACCACCTGTAGGTGCTCTAAAAACACCAATTACTTCATCTTGCAATGGTTTTAGACCTTCTCTACATGTTCTAAAATATTATATTACTAATTTTCACCTAAGGAGAGGTTTATTATGGATATTTAAATATAATATAGAAAATGGGAAGAACCCTAGGATTTATGTATCTTATTATTGCGTTGAACCTTTGGGTTATGGGTCAACTCCCTAGGTGTATAAGTTAAGATCTTAATAAGTTGATTCTATGACTTAGGAAAGGGTTTAAAAGGGGGAAAAGAAGAATTGAAAACATATACAAAGGTTATAAACAATAGAATTATATTCCAACTATAATAAATCACACAAAATTTAATCCAAAAGACCCACCACTCACACAACCCTAACACTAGTTGAGTTTTCATAAGTAGTTATTCAAAATGCTTGTAGAAATGGTCTATAATATGAAGGAATGGACTCATTCACATCATAACTTAGATCTATTACTAATAAACATGACTAAATAACTTAAAAATATAATCTATCATGCATAAAGGTGAAGGGAGAGGACAAAAATGAAGGGGAGAACTCCCACCACATGATCCTCAACAAATAAACCATAATACACACAAAGATGCAAGCATAATAGAAGGTAATCAGTATTTTTAACTTAAATAGCTTATTTCATTAAAAAATTTGGTAGATTTTCCCTTTATAAATCATGAATCATGCATCTCAACAATAAATGAGAGCTCTTAAATATAAAAAGAGAGAAGGCAAGGGATAGAAGGATTTCAAAAAGACTTGAATCCACTGCCAAGTGTTCACACTACTGCATGAGGTATAATACAAAATATCAAGTGGATGACCTATTATATTGGCCTCACAAAGATGATGGATAGGTATAAAAATTCATGAAGATCATATGTACCAATTTTTAGAACCTGAAACCACCTATAGGTACTCCAAAAACACTTATTTATTCATCTTTCAATGGTTTTAGACCTTCTCTACATGCTATAAACTATTGTAGCATTAATTTTCACCCAAGGAAAGGGTTCTTTAGGCTCTCTCTAACTAAGATAAAAAATGGGAAAAACCCCAGGCTATGGATATCCTATTTTGAGGTACATGAAGGATACATCTCAAGTTCTCAAGTGATACAGTCTGAGAAACATACTAGTTAAGAGCTTGAATATTTGTGGTATAAATTCAATGCCATAACCAAAGAGTTTGAGGAGGTTAAGAGACATGTCCTTCTATTAAACTTTGAGCATGTTGTTCCTCAGTCCTAATTTTCATAGGAATAAGGTGGAAGAATATGGTATTTTTAATACATCAATTGGAGAGACAGTAGTCACTCTCCCAAATCAAATTAAGACCTTATCCCAAGAAATTTTTCACGTTGAATATCATCATGGGATCAATTTTGAGTCATATCAAGAGTACTTCTACATTGGGGACATGTTTTTTCCAATTGACCCTCATGAGAGGCATGATTCAACAAGAATAGTGTTTCAAGAGTAGAGTGTTTTTCATCATGTTCCTCTCCATGAAGGGATTTATCCTAGAACCTTTGATTTTTATCTATAAGGATGGTAAAATATTAGGTTAGTTGTATATAATAGCTGGTGTGTTTGTTTTATCTAAGTGCCTTTGGAATAGTTTGTTTTTGTAGTTGGTTTCATTTAGTTTGTGCTTCAGAGGTATTAGGTTGTTATCAATTTTTAGAGGTGTTTCAAAGGATGGAATAAATGAAAATTAGAGTCAAATTAGTTTGTTGGATATATTGAGAGACTCCCTTACCCAAGGGATATATGAGGCACAAGTCTTTTGGCTATCAAGCTAGCCAACCCCATAGAGTCACCAAGATTATTAACCATTTTTTGTCCTCCTTAGATGAAATTTCAACACCCATAATTTAAAAATTCTATTCTTAAGGCATCTAACCTCTTAAACCATCATAATGAGATCATCAAGTTGTTGGTATGATGCAAGAACACTAATTGGCAAACCTAGAGTCTAATAATGATTGAGAAGCTTAGAAAAACATTTGTGTCAAGTCAAATGAAAATCAAAAAAGAATATAAATGTTATGTGCATGGTGAATCATTATTAATATTATGATATAATGACATTAGAGACTCTAATGAGCCCTCAAAGAAGAAATTTTATGTTTTGATCACCTAAACCATGTATTTTATCAAGCTTAGTGCCATAGCTACTTCAAGGTTGCATATGCGCACAAGGTTTCAAGGTATAAAATTTGGCATGGAACATCATGGTATAATTCAAAAGGTGAATAAAATATTCCCTAAGAGGTTTCTTACACTTAAATGACAAAAAATCATTTTTTTGTTTTCTAGGCCTAGAGACCTAAGAGAGGCCTAAAGTGCCAGAAGAGAAGGGCGTGACATCAGTATTTTCCTTGAGAATTAAGACCTAAATTTGGAGGATAGTTGGGGGCATGGGTGATCTACATAAAATTCTCTCATTTTCCTAGTTCACCCATAGAACTCAAGAACCATCTTCAAAGCAAAAATAGGGAAACAAGCTAGGACCTTTTTCTTATTTTTTGTTTAAGAGCTTGGTTATGTTTTTATGCCTTTTTACAACTCTCCTAGGTATACTCTAGTAATACCTATATAATGGATACAAAAAGTGATATAGGTGAGGCCTAGAAATCATTTTAGACCCCTCCCCCCCCCCCGCAATCTAAAATAAAGTCTCTTAAGAGCATGAGAGAAGTAATATGGAGGTTCAAGAAGAAAATGGATGTTTTCAGTTCATGCTACATTTGGAAACGTGTTGATATTCCTTAAAATAGTTAAGATACCTCACAATTTCCATGGTATGATCCAAGATTGACAAAAAGTGATTGAGAGAGAAAGAGAAATAAAGTTCTCATATCTCCATTAATGGAGTTCATGCCCAAAACCATGTCTAATAGTGAAGATTATATGCGTAAAATGAGACATTTATGGGATTTAAGGTACCCAAGAGTACCACTAAGATCCATTATCATGATTTAAAAACATTTATCAATCTAAGAAAGGCTCAATTTAGCCCAATTTAACATAAAGACACACCTAGACCTATTAGGCCTAGAAGGTGGCATACCTTCTCATGTTATGTTAGGTAGCTCGTAAGGGTATTATAGTCTAATATTATTATTTATGGATGGGTACTCCACACATAAAGATTTATAATTAATTAGATGGAATTTTCAAGCCCTAAGGCATGTAGAGGAGGTCTAAAAGCATTGGAAGATGAAGAAATTGGTGCTTTTAGAACACTTATAGGTGGTTTCAAGTTATCAAATTTGGTACATATGATTGTCATTAGTTTATATACATAGAAATAATATTTTTTAGGAAAATATAATATTTCAACCACTTTTTTTTTTGTATTAGACCTCTTGCAGTCATAATCAATCATGCACATAGGTGGTCCACTAACACATTATGAAAAAAATTCATTTAAAACTATCTATAGATGAGATAAAAATATGAAAATTGGTAATAATGATTTTAATGAGTGGTTATAGGCATTAATATTATTATTTTGGCCACATACCTAAGGGACATATCTGCTATTTTTTCATAACCATGTGTTTGTTCGTTAACAACCACCATTAGAGCTTAGAAGGTTTTTAAAAGGTAAAGGTATGATAGAAGTTTTTTGAATATTTGGGAGTTTTTTAAGGTATTTAAAATTGATTATATATCTTAATAATCCTTATGAGAGTGTTCACACTCTTGTTTTCATACAAGGATTCCCTTGAGGGCTAGCTAAAGCATGCAAAACATAGGCCTATGTGCATAGGTCTAAATGCTTTTGCTTATTTCAAAGTTTTCTTGAAGTGTAATATGATTTATTGAGTTTATTAAGGTCTTATAAGGTCTTTTTAAATAATATTAAGATAGTGAGAAATTATTTTTGGTCCCCCAAGGAGAAATTCAAACTTTTCAAGTCTTGACACCCAATTTGAGCCCCTCTTCAGATGTTCATATCTTTCACTACATAGTGAGTTGGGAAAAATGATATTAGTATGTTTTTATTACCCCTATTTACTTGAAATTATTTATGGATTGATGTTGGTTAAATCCCTGAGGTTTATGAACAATTTTTAAGACTAAAAAGTGCTCCAAAAACCCTTCCAAACCCTTTTTAGTAGATCAATTATCTCCAAGCTTATTCATATTAATTTTTATGCCCTAATTTCAAATTGAATACATGTTAAATAACTAAATATTTCATCCAATAACATATTGGGTCTATTTGGAGAGATAATTTGGTACATATGTGATATTTTGAGTCTCTTTTTGGCTATTTTTAAAGCTTCTAAAGGGTTTTCCAAGGGAGAAGTTGTTTAAATTATTTATAAAGGCTATAATACCCATGAAATGTAAATTAATGGTCATATATGAGTTTATTAAATCCATCATGGCATATCATCACTTATAAAATTGAGTTTTGGGCCTTTGAATAAAAAACTATAAGTTTGGCCTCCATTAATGGAGACATGAGAAAAGTTGTAGTTGCATTAGTGTCCATGGAGTGACCTAAAGAGATAATAAGACTTCCTTAAGATACATATTTAAGTATTTGTATACTCTAACAAGCTTATATCTCATAGGTGAGCTTTAGGGGAAAGGATCTCATGGTGGCTTAGGCCCTCAAGGGGTTTACAATAGTGGAGTTCAAGATAAAGGAAATGTTTGAAGGTCTAATGGTGTCCAAAGTAGGAAAATGGATCCATGTCAAAATGAAATTAGAATAAATTACCTTTATATTCTCCCAATAAAAATATGTTATCTTCAATGACCACTAGTGATCAAGGGTGACTTATTAAAGATGTTAGTGGTCAAGGGTGACTTCTAAAAGATGTTAATGGTTAAGGGTGGCTTATAAATGATGTTAATGGTCAAGTGTGGCATGCTATCCAAGTGGGGAGATTTGAGATGAGTTTTATAGAGCTTATATAGTATTGAAGACTTTTTTTCTAAGTGATGAGAGAATGACATCATTAAGCCAAGTTGAAATTAGAACATAAAGTGTTCTAATGTGTAAATGTAAGCCTTTTCCAAGCCTTTCGAAGCAAAAAGGTGAAAGTGAAAGCTAAGTAGAGGAGATAAAGCATGAAAATAGGATACCCATCATGCATCCTACATTGGGATGAGTAGTTTAAACACTTACAAGTGGATTAAAGTCTTTTTGGAACACTCATACCCTTCTCCTTCTCTCTTTTTCTATGTAATACCTCTCATTTCTTATTGAGAGGCATGCTTCATGCTTTGGAAAGGGGAACATCTACCAAATTTTGTAATGATACATAATATGCTTTCATATTTTTTTGTATTATTTTTTTTTTATTAGGATCATGTGGTGGGATTTCTCCCCTTGATTTTTGTCCTCTCCCTTCACCTTTGTGCATGATAGCTTTGAATTTGTAGGTATTGAGTCATGTTTATTAGTCATAGGTATAATGTATGATGTGAATGAGTATATTAATTAATATTCTATCCCATTTATACAATATTTCTAAAGAGATTGTTAGCTATCAAGATAACACCCAATAAAGGTCAAATTTATTCAATTCTAGCCCAAACCTCGAGTAACATGGGAATTATATAAAGGGTGTGGGATACCTATATTTAGACCAGACCTTTAGGGTTTTTAATGAGGCTATTTTCTCACATATGATTGTTTTGACCTTTATTTATAACACTTAAATGAGTTTGGGTGAAAATAGTAAAGATATTTCATAAAATGAAAACTATTCTAATATGTGGTGATGCACCATAAAGTTGGCATATCCACTCTTAAGCTCAAACTCTTTAACATACTGATGGACTATGAAATAATATAATGTAATGCTTATAATAATGTATATGCAATATTATTTCATATAAAGTTTAGTTTGATGTACTAAGACTAAGGATAAATAAAAATAAGGTCTGGTTAAAGACACTTACATTTCACAACCCACTATATCCTTGAGAGATCAATGTTAAGACATATAGTATAACCTAAAAATAAGGTTGATCATACTTAGGTTTATATTGGTACTAAAAAGCTAAGTTAAAAACCACTTTTTCATATCAAAAAAACATAAAACAATAAACACATATTAGTAAAAAATTATAAAATGTTATATTTATTACTCTAAGAGGTGTAAAATACAACTCTGGTAGAGTCTAGTCATACTAGCCTGAGGGATCTTCAAAAATAGCTCAAACACTATATTTATATAATAAAAGGAGAAAGAGAAAGGTAAAATTGGCATTAAAATGGGAATAATAATGATATCCACTCCATTTTAACCATAATTATAATTTCTTCTACATTTATTCTCATTCAAGCCTTCTGATTGATCTAGGTCACCTCAATCCATTACACAGTTACACTATTATTTCACTCATGATTATTCACGGTTGCAATGACATGACCAAGTTTTTATAATCTGGTTTTTAACATCAATATAGTTAAAACCATCTAATCAATTTGTTAGATCTTTTTTATAGTGCTAAAATTCCACTAACTAGTTTGCCATGGTGTGTAAATGTGGAGAGAAGGGTCCTTTTCATGCAATTGGTCTTAGAGATGAAACCATTGGGGTATATGCATATGCAATCATGAAATAATTTAAAATTATATCTCTTATTCAAATTATATCATGCTCAAACTTGTCCCCATGATCATAGGTCCACTATAGATGGAAAACCTCTCTCAGACTACTAGTTTTCCAAAAGTCATTATGTTAATGCAGACCTATAGACCATATAGCCCCCTTATTGATCAATTATGTCCAAAATAGACCCATTATATCATTTATGGAACAAAATAATCATATATGCATGTACCGTTCTGTAAATAAATCACACATAGTCATATAATTGTACTTCAACCTTCAAATCTTTGCACCAGAGGTCCATATTAAGCTTTAATGGTGGTCCTTTATGTTCCTTATACCTGAATGCATCACTATATATATTTCATGGTATTTTATCAAGCTTAAATGGTGGAATATCCCATTTTGAAAATATTTCCCTATTTTGACCTTGGTCATGTGTTTAATCTCCATGAAGTCCCTTAGCTACTTGACCTTTAATTTCATTAGTCATCAATTATAACTTAGATCATTGACTCATTGAATTATATCACATCGATCCTATTTATTAAAAATAACCATGAGTCATTGATATACCTTTTACTTATAAATATCTATCTAATTTTGTGCCACTTGGCAGCCCCACATTTGTACTTATGATCTACTATCAACTTGTTAGATTTATGTGCTTATGCCACAAGTCAATCATGTGTTGGTTTCAATATCCTATTGTATGTCTATCAATTTTCACACTTATGCCACATGTGAATCATGAATTAGTTTTGGGATCCCATTGTTATTCTATCAAATTATTATCTTGTGCCATGTGGTGGCCTCTTGATTTTCATGACCTTTTGACTCATCTCACACCATGAGATCAAGATGTATGATGCAATGTGGACCATCAGATCTATTAGGACCCACTATTTGAAATCCAATGGCTACTTCACAATCTAAAATTTGACATCTATTCTCTCATCATTTAACATTCACATAACTATATTTTATGTATGCATGACTATCAAATTTAAGATTAAAATGGTTTGTCTTGATTGAGCCTTATTTTGACATTTTCACAAACATCTTACTCTACTGGTTCAACTTTGAAACTTCATAACTTAAGATAGAAATATTTCATGGACATGAAACTTGTATAACATGTTCCTGACATGAATAACTCCATGGTAGTATAATATTTTATCTTTCATATCTTTTTGAGTAAAGATAAAAAATGCACAAGTAAGATGTCTAACTCATTTTCATATGATGTGCAAGATGGCTTGGCTCTTTAAACTCGACAAGCTGAAATTTGAAGGCTTGGATCTCAATATAGTAGACTCATCGAGACATGAAACTTGTAGAGAATGATCTTGTCAATAATGATATTGATCATGCATGGTTTGATGGTTATGTGAGTCTTTATAAGAATAATTGAAAAATACACAAGTGAGCTAGTCTATTCACTTCTAGAAGACATCCTAGTGATGGTCCAGTCATTCAAACTTGCTTGAGTCATTTTGATTCAATATTTCAATGTCTTAATTAGTTTTCAATATTTTATCCATCTGGTCCATGTCCCTATGAGCTTATGAACACTATGAAACCCTGCTTAGATCCATCTATTTTCATTGCTAGACACATTTCTAAGACATTGAATCTTCTAATTTATTAGAACCCTACTAGGCCTCTTCCATTCAGGTAAGATCTTGATATGTGGGCCAAAATGGCCAACACTTTTGGTGACTTATTTGGCTTGATAAAATTTCTATTCATGGGACCTAGACTTTGATCAAGGTTATTCAAGATGACTAAACAAAAGAAATTATACTTACAAGAAGACTCTAATTGATTTTTGGAAACACTTTTTGGAGTAATGGGGAATAGAAAATAAGAAATTAAAAAAACATACCTAGAAAAAAAAAGGATGTGCAAAAACACTTGGAGGAAAAATAGGCCTATCTACCTATGTACAAAGAGAATGATCTCAAATTAATAGCAAAAATTAAGAAACCTCCCATTGGTAGTGATGTGAACGATATCTCCATTAATTATATCAAGCTCAAAGTTGTTTATCTCCTTGAAAATCATGATGACATAATGCCCACTCCAAAGGCTATCAAACTTGGCATGTTTTCCTAGCTTTGCATGGTCCTCATCCCATTTCAGGACTATATCACCTTGATATAATGTATTTGATGAATTATTTTTTCTTAAAAAATTTCTTGACTTGATACTAATTATACCTCATGATATGCATGGATTCATCTCTAATTTCTTCCAGTTCTCTTAATTCATTCATCATAACCTCCATTTCATCACTTTCTAAAATCTCTAGCTGGTGTAAAAGTTCTAAAGATAGGAGCTACAATTAAATAGGTAATCTCACTTATCTCCCATAAAATAGGACATAATTTGAATTACCAATGGAATTCTTATGGGTGATTCTATTATCCCATAAATTAGTCTTCAACTTTGCATGCCAAGATCGCTGATTATCTTCTAGTGTTCTTTTAATGATCTGAATTAGGTTCTTAGTAGTGGACATAGCTATTCCATTACCCTATGGATAGTAATTTGATGAAGATGTTAGATAAATAAATTTCCAAAGATACCATTCACATACCTTTTAACTAATGAATATGAAGTCATTATTTGATGTTATAGTAGAAGGTGCTCCAAAAAGGTTGACTAGACTCTCATAAAACTCAAGCATAGAGTTCTCATTTGCCTCCTTCAAAGGCACTACTTCTACCCACCTAGTGAAATATTTTATAGATGTTAAGAAACATTTATAAAAATCACTAAATTAAATACATATAATTCCAATGAATTCCAAACCCCATTTCATGAAAGGCTGCTCAACCTGAATAGGCTTTAGTGGCATGGCAATTAGTCAATGTTTACCTGTAAACATTACACACTTTGCATAGTTCCTAACCAAGGCATGTGCATCCTTAAATAAGTTAGGCAAAAATTAAATATATATAATTATTTTTGTGGCTATGGTATTATCTATAAAATGGCCTCCAGAAGGACTATCATGAAATTATTCAAGAAGCTTGTCAAATTGATTAGCTTCAACACACCTTAAAATCATACCTCCAATGTCATTTCTGAACAACACTCCATCAATAAAAATGTATGGTATTTATTTAAACCTTAAATTACTTATTATTGATGCATCTAATCCAATTGGACATTTTCATATTTGAAGGAATCTAGTAATGTCTCATGTCTAGCTAAATGGAGAAGTAGTTTCGGCTTGTTGTTGGGTGTCTTGAAGTGTCAAAACCATCTCTTTATCTTTTTTCACATATTTTGAAATATTTTTACAAAATAATTTATCTTTGACCAGATTTTTTACCTTCACTTAAATATCATATTCCATGCACTTAGTGACCCATCCATTTATCTTTTCACTTAAGTCTCTATTGAGGATGAATTCCTTAACATTAGGATGAGCCACCATTAGTATAATCTTGCAATTTGAAACCAAATGTCTGAATTTTTTTAAAAATATTATAATATAAAGTACATGATTCTAAAAAAAATAATACCTTTCCTCATAGTCTTCTAAATCTTGACTAAAAAAGTAATGGGTTGCTCTAAACCTTCACTATTATGTTACATAAGCATGGCTGAAATTGTACTAAATATAAAAAAAACATACATAAAGAAATCCTTACTAAACTATTGATTTATAAAAGTGGGAGATTGGGTGATTTCTTGTTTTATGGATTTAAATATTCTCTTTTTCTCCCTACTCCAAGTGAATTATTGATGTTTCTTCAGCATTTAAGTGAGTGGCCTTAACAATTCTACAAATCCCAAAATAAATCTTCTGATGAAATTGATCTTGCCTAAGAAGCTTTGTAATCCCTTATTATGTTTTAGAAATGATAGAGAAAGGATTGATTATATTCTTTGTGAATCAATATAAATACCATCTTTGGACACTACATTCACAAACAATTTAACCTCATGCACTGAAAAGATACACTTATTTAGATTCAATGAAACTTTAAATTGTTTTCACCTATCAAAAACAACTCTCAAGTGGGTTAGATGATCATTAAGATCCTTTTAAAATATATTAATGTCATAAAGATAAACTAAGATGATTTCACTCAAAATTCCTTGAAAGGTAACATACATTGCCCTTTGAAAAGTGGCTCCAACATTAGAGAGCCCAAGAGGCATCTTTTGATAGTCATAAGTACCCCATTTGGTTGTGAAAGTTGTTTTATATTGATCTTGTTCTTTCACCATTATTTGGTTGTAGCCTAAGCACCCATCTATTAAGGATAACCTTTGTTAACATGATACCCTCTACAAGATTTGATCCAAAGAATGAAGATGATAGTGGTCTTTAAGGACACTTTGTCAAATCATTGAAATCCACACATAGTCTTATCTCTCCATTTTTATTTATCACTGGTATAAGGTTTGCTACACATGTTGAGTTATTGATAGGAAATATTATAATTAATTAAATTAGCTTGGTAAGCTCCTTATGATAATATTAATCTTTGGGTTGATTGGTCTTTGCTTCTATATTACTTGTTTTGTATATTTCTCAAGCTCAATAGTATATTATGCTAATCTGGGGTTAAACCCTTTCAAATCATGGTATTCCCTAGAAAATAAATTAATGTACTGTCATGTCCCCTTTTTCTGGGACATTGACAGTCTTGATGATTAGCCTATTACACGACCTTCGTAGGCTAATAGGATGGATAGAGGGTCATAATGGAGCTTGGCTTGACTTTGATTCACAGGATTTCTACATTTGATTTTCATTCAGAGTATTTCAGACACATTTGGCCTGAGCTCCTACTTTTTAGGGATATTTGATATGCAGCGGAGCGCCTTAATTGTGGTATGGTTATGTGCGGAATCACTCCCTGATTCACTAGCTTCGATCGGTTCGTGGATCCGACATGTATTGAGGGAGATATTAATATTTGATTGATTTAATCAAATATTAATTATTTAGCCTATTTTTAATTAGAAACCCTAATTATAATTTAAGAAACCCTAATTAGGGCAAGCATATCTTTTGAGGGTATAAGGGTTTCTCATGGAGGCCATTGTTGATTATGCATAGATTATTGATTATTGAAAATTGAAGAATTTCTTCTGTGAAGACTGAGCCTAGGGTTCAAGGATTCCATTTGCATTGGAGAACGTTCCCTCTTCAGTGTGTGCAATTAAGAGGCTGTGGAATATCAGCTGATCTATTGCCAAAGTGAGAGATAGCTTCATCCAGAAGTTATCACAGAATTTCAGGGTTGAGAGATAACTTCACACAGAAGTTATCACAGATATTCTAGGTATTTATTGCTTTATGTTTTGATTCAATAAATTATACAGCTAGAGATCTACTGTGCTAGAGACATATATCTTCAGATCAGGGGTTGAAAATAGGGAAGTTGTGCTTAATTTGCGGCCGTACAGAATCCGTACGGGTTCGTACAGATCAGTGCAGGAACTGACATCGGTAGACAGAGGGTTTCAGTGATTGACATCGGTCGACTGAAGACCGATGTCGGCAGAAATCCGACCGGCAGAGACCGACATCGGCGAGATATCGACCGACGACGGCGACTGTGTGTCGACACAGAAGGGCCGAGACTTTCCAGAACTCAATTTGCACTTCCAGATTTTCAAAGCCAGGGTTTTCAAGACTGTATTTCATATTTATATGCATATTAGAGGACTGCAATTGTAATAATTTACAAGGACAAGTGATACAATCTGTAATTTGTTATTAAAAGACTATATTATTGTGATCTTTCTGAATTTATTCAACAGCGATTATATCTTGGTTCAGATGTTTTTTGTGTTGCTATATTTCCTGTTTAGAGGGGATATTACAGTGGTATCAGAGCTTTTTATTGCTATATATCCGAGTTGTGTAGAGACCAAAGGAGCCCCTAAGTAAGGGACATCACAGTGGTATCAGAGCCAAATTCCTGCCATCCTGTTGGGCACATCAGAGCCAAATTCCTGCCATCCTGTTGGGCACATCAGAGCTAATGTCTTGCCATCCTGTTGGGTAGTTTGGGTAGATTGAATCAGCGAAGGATCATGATGCCTTCATATACTCAGAAACAGTGGGACAATGATATGAAGAAGCTGGAACACAGTTTGAAGCAGTTGGATGAAACCCAGAAGAGGATGAATGAAATTCTTTCATATCCTACATCCAAAAACAAACCCGCACGGTATATGACAGCGAAGGAGGAGTGGGAGTTAGTACCACCTCGAATTCAGAAGTTGTTGCCTTTTGATCGCTTTGTTAAGCATAGGAGAGAGCACTACAGATCACTTCGATGAAAGAGTAGCATGTCCCATGATTATTATGATTATGAGATAGGAGATAGTGAAGATGAGGATGAGTTTGATGCTTGCACTCAGAGTGTACAGGGGTGCTCAGATGTTAGTGCACTGAGGGTTGATGATCTCTCAGTTATGACAAAGATTGTAGAAGAGTCCCAGGATCCGATTATTGTAGATGATACTCAGGAGATTGCAGTGGACAGTTTTGAGGACTTAGTTTCACCGGTTGTTTCTTTCCATATGGAAAAATTAGACAGTGATGCTACAGTTGTTGATACTCCATCTGTTGATATGCGCTTTGGCATTGATTTACAGAGTATGGATGATCATTTGTATATTGAGGTGGTTGGTGATGAGTACATTCCTGCAGTTGTTGTTGAGGAGCACGTTGATGAGGCTGATACACATGTTTAGGATTTGGCAGTACCTGATTCTGAGGAGTTTGAGATACCAATGGAGTCGAGTCTCCAGTTTGATTATTCTCACACAGATGACAGTGTGGTACAGTTGGTTGTGCCACCTTTACAGAGAGATCAGTTGGGGTGTGTGGGGGAGTATGTTGATGCTTCCACATATAATTTCTACTGCACTAAACCATTCATGGAGTATTTGCTGGATAGTGCAGGTGTTCGTCTGGACTCACATAAGATGACAGACGGTATTCTTGTCCGAGGTTCTAGTGCTATTAGCAGATTGGGTGAGGAGATTTTACGAACCCTTTCTACTATATTACCTTACAGGGATGTTGAAGTGATGTTTGTTGAGCCGAGATTGGAGCCATCCATTGAGTCCCAGTTTGGCAATAGTGTGCTAGTAGCAGAGTTTGGGGATTCTTACCAACATCGTACGGTGAGGTATGCTCCTTATTTTTCTTTGCATCTAGAGATTAGTTTTGGTGTCAGTGACTCAGGGACCAATGATTGTCATATCCACGGTCCAGTTGGGTGTGAGTATCAGTTAGATAGGGACTTGAATTTTGACAGGGTTGATATTTTAGTTGGCTTGAGTCCCATAGACTGGTTTCTTCTACCGGCATCTACAGTTGGTCTTCAGTTAGTTGTTTGGGTGCCGAGTGTAGTTTTTCAGTTACTAATTTTGATACTGTTGATGTTGATGATTTATTCACACGGGTTGATTGGTGACATGATGGATATTACACAATTTTTTCCTTGGGATCCAGGTGGATTGAGTAGTTCATTGTTCCGAGATTGCTTGGGGACAAGCAATTTCCGGAGGGGCGGATTGTCATGTCCCCTTTTTTTGGGACATTGACAGTCTTGATGATTAGCCTATTACACGACCTTCGTAGGCTAATAGGATGGATAGAGGGCCATAATGGAGCTTGGCTTGACTTTGATTCATAGGATTTCTACATTTGATTTTCATTCAGAGTATTTCAGACACATTTGGCCTGAGCTCCTACTTTTTAGGGATATTTGATATGCAGCGGAGCGCCTTAATTATGGTATGGTTATGTGCGGAATCACTCCCTGATTCACTAGCTTCGATCGGTTCGTGGATCCGACATGTATTGAGGGAGATATTAATATTTGATTGATTTAATCAAATATTAATTATTTAGCCTATTTTTAATTAGAAACCCTAATTCTAATTTAAGAAACCCTAATTAGGGCAAGCATATCTTTTGAGGGTATAAGGGTTTCTCATGGAGGCCATTGTTGATTATGCATAGATTATTGATTATTGAAAATTGAAGAATTTCTTCTGTGAAGACTGAGCCTAGGGTTCAAGGATTCCATTTGCATTGGAGAATGTTCCCTCTTCAATGTGTGCAATTAAGAGGCTATGGAATATCAGCTGATCTATTGCCAAAGTGAGAGATAGCTTCATCCAGAAGTTATCATAGAATTTCAGGGTTGAGAGATAACTTCACACAGAAGTTATCACAGATATTCCAAGTATTTATTGCTTTATGTTTTGATTCAATAAATTATACAGCTAGAGATCTACTGTGCTAGAGACATATATCTTCAGATCAGGGGTTGAAAACAGGGAAGTTGTGCTTAATTTGTGGCCATACAGAATCCGTACGGGTTCGTACAGATCAGTGCAGGAACCGACATCGGTAGACAGAGGGTTTCAGTGACCGACATCGGTCGACTGAAGACCGACGTCGGTAGAAATCTGACCGGCAGAGACCGACGTCGGCGAGATATCGACCGATGACGGTGACTGTGTGTCGACACAAAAGGGCCGAGACTTTCCAGAACTCAATTTGCACTTCCAGATTTTCAAAGCCAGGGTTTTCAAGACTGTATTTCATATTTATATGCATATTAGAGGACTGCAATTGTAATAATTTACAAGTACAAGTGATACAATCTATAATTTGTTATTAAAAGACTATATTATTGTGATCTTTCTGAATTTATTCAACAGCGATTATATCTTGGTTCAGATTTTTTTTGTGTTGCTATATTTCCTGTTTAGAGGGGATATTACAGTGGTATCAGAGCTTTTTATTGCTATATATCCGAGTTGTGTAGAGACCAAAGGAGCCCCTAAGTAAGGGACATCACATGTACTAATTACATAATGAAATGAAAGAAACTCTCTTATAATTATTGTTCACTTTACCCCACTTGAGTTTCTTACATTCATCTATGTGAACTTTTTCATAATGTTCTTCCTTGGAAGAGATGCTTACCTTGTCATTTTTTAGTTGATCATATTCTTTTAAAATTCTAATAAAATTTACTAAACCTTTAGGAATTTTTTTTCATATCAAGTACAAAATTTTATCATCATATTGGCATTGAAATTTACTTTGATTCTTTGAGTAAAATTCTACCTCATTCTATAGGAAACAAGTTATTTGTTTATCAATATCTAAGACTTTACAAATTACCTCATTATTTTTAATTTAAGGCCTTCATTTCACCTTGATCTGGGTCTGATATTTATTGTCCTTGAGATGGTATGATATATCATATTATGTTATTATGGCAGCAAGTCTATTTACATGTTGATTGACTCTTCTAGGAATGGAGAGGATATCAAATACTAGGAAATACTACATGAGGTCCCAAACACTATGTTTATAGGATTTTAGGAGGGAGTTATTTTCTATGATTAAACCTATGACTTGATGAACTACAAACTCACTATCACCTTTCACCTAAAATAACTTAATACCTCTCTTCCTAGCCCAATAAAGGTCATGAATGAGAGACTCATACTCTATAGTATTTGATGTACAACTAAATTGAAATCTAATTGAATAATAATACCTTTGATTTTGAGGTAAAACCAAAATTACACCAGCTCCAATCCCATTCTTTGATCTGGATCCATCAAAGTATAGATTTTGTGCTCCCTCTTAATCTTATTTTGAGTTGGTGAGACTAGATAATGAGTCACCTTATTCATGCATGTAGTAAACACCAAGACCGAGTTCTTGAATACCTTTATATGGGTCACACCTAGGGTTATCAATGGCCCACTCATCCAAGAGTAGATCTGGTATGCCTTCAAGTAGATTAAAAGGGTCTTGATCAATAGTATCCTCATCTTCTTTTGAAATACTACAATTTATATTAGACATACTTAGCATATATGGTTAAAGGTGAAATATAGAAATAGTCTTAGATCTTATAATGAATTTGGTTCTATATCTAGTTTCAAAAACCATGCATGACCAATATGAAGAAAGGTAGCCTCATATTTTAACAGTAAAATCTATGGAATGACATAGTGTTAAGTATGGAGGTAAATAAACATCTATATCATGTGAAATCATGAAATTCAAATAGGTAGCAAGTAAAATCTTATAATATTTGAGGATTCCCATAGTCTGAGTAGGATAATCTTATAACTACAACACTCTCTTTTCATGAAGTTCATACTTGATCCCTAGTTTATTAGTTATGGATATAGGCATGATATAAGTACTAGCCCCACTATCAATCATACAATTGTGGACAAGAAAATCTCCTATGACAATTGAAAGAAAGAATGGAGGAGGCTTAGATATCTTAAGATTTTGGGGATCAATAAATGGATTAAAATTGGATAAAACAACAATTACTCTTTCCTTTTTGGTTGGTCCATTATAGATATTAATCTTTGAAATATCCTCTTATAGATTCTCCTTTTGTCTTGAGATTAGCAGTGTATTCCACATTGAAATTGATACTAAAGTTTTCTTCATATGATCCGTAATATTGAGTGTACAAGTAACTATATTTGACTATAATTTAAGAATAGGAGGGACTCTTAGATGTTGTTTAAACTAAGGATTGTAAGGCCCTTTTACATTTTAATCCTTTGGATATTGAACCTAATAAGTTGATGTCTTTTAAGGTATCTCATGAGTGGTGGTCCTTTGTGGTGGATAAGAAGGAAAAAGGTCTACCTTATCAGGACCTAAACTATCACCAATTTCCATTTTACTAGATCTAGTATGGCATGAAAATGCATTATCAATATGAGGCATATTTTGAATTTGATTTACATCTATGTACTCAAAATAATCTTCACCTTCTTGAAACTTTGAAAATTTAATTTCAATAGGTGCTTTACCATTCTCTTCTCCTTGTTGATTTGGCACTTATGTTTGAGCGAATGAAGGAATGTATCTATGTGGTATATAAGCTTCCTTATTTGGATAGTTTTCATGTGAAGGAGGAGCTAGAATCTGCTACAATAAGAATAATGTGAGATCTCACTAGTTTGAGCTATTTCTATGTTATTCTCTTGATCTCACTAATTATTCCATGTCCCATCCTGAGCATAGTTATTATAATTTGGCACAATAACTCTATAATTACATGGAGCATTAGGATTGTATTTCCTTGACTAAGGATTCAGCCCTTATCTTTGTTGATTGGACTAATAGGGCAACCTATTATATTGATAATTTTGATTAGTATTCTCATATGGCATGTATGGTGGAGCTTGTTGCCTCTCTATTATAGCCAAATTATTATTCTAATATTTGATAAGACTCTATATCATCCCCAATCTATCATTTTTATCACCTTCTATTTTATAAAACTTTGTTGAATCTAGAACTGGAGAAATAGTTACAGCAGGAAGATGGATCTCTAGAAAGAGAGGCATTGGTGGCCTTGAAGACAAATAACATGCTTGTATAAGGAAATTTTTAGCCTTAATTTATAATTCAAAATATTTATATAGAGTTTACTCTCCCATATATTAAATCATCACAACTACATTTGAATTAAGAGCCTTAAAATACTATAGAAAAACATAGTTGGGTGTAGGCTTGATCACTATAGGAATTCTATCCCAAGTCTTCTAAAACTTTTAGTTAAAATCCATCATCAATTTATGATTGAATCTATTGATCATTGTAAGCTATTCTAAAAGTGAAAGATGATCAATCTTGTCCTCAAAGTGCTTGTACAAGGCCTTTCCAAACTCATCCTAGCTATTGATTGATGTAGGAGCCAATCCTCTATACCATTTAAGTGCTTTCCCTTTGAAATAAGTTTCTAACAACCTCTTTTCTACATTTTCTTGAGTTACATGATGCACTAAACCAAGGTTAATAATATATGAAATATGTTCTATTGGAGTTACTAGATTTTCCCCTATAAAATAAGGAAGAGCCTTTAAAGTTGAGAATAGAATATCATCCCATTGGTAAGATTCAGAGAACTACCACCATTAAATGGCATAAAGGCTTGTATTCTATGAATAAACATCTGAGGTATGGGATTTATGACAATTTTTGGTTAAACAGTATCAACTTGAATAGGAAGATATTTTTAAAAAAAAAGAGGAATAAGAGGTGTAAATGTAGGATTTGACTGAGAGGATTTCTTATTATTTGTCAATTAGAAAGATATCTCAAATAAATTTGTCTCTTTCCCTTTTTTTCAAGATCTTGTGAAAACTATTGGTGGTATGAAAAGGTGTGCAAACCTAAAAATAGGACCCTAGAACTTTATATCTACTCAAATATGCATATATATGACTTGAATTATGTAAATAGTGGGTCCCATTAGGTGTACTATAACTATTATCTATGCAAATAGTACCTAATAGAGGTCAAATTTGTTCAAATCTAGCCTATATCTAGACTAACATGGGAATGATCTAAAGGTTGTGGGATGCCTATATTTAGATCAAACTTGTAGGGTTTTTAATGAGGCCAGTTCCTCATAATATGATTGTTTAAACCTTTATTTTTAAGACCTAAATGAGTTGGTGTTAAAAGAGTTAAGAGATTACATAAAATAAAAATTATTCTAATATGTGGTAATGCACCTTGAATTTTTCATATCCACTCTTAAGCTCAGACTCTCTAACACACTAATGGACTATGAAATAAGTTAATGAAATGCTTACTATAATTTTTATACAATAGTATTTCATATAGAGGTTAGTTTGATGTAATAAGACCAAGGATAAATAAAAATAAGGTTTGGCTAAATACACTTACATTTGATAGCCCACTATATCCTTGAGAGATCAATGCTAAGACACATTATATGACCTATAAAGAAGGCTTATAGTACTTAGGTTAAGATTAGACATACAAAGGGAAATTAAAAACCACTTTTGCATATCAAACAAACATAAAAAACTAAAAATAGATTAGTAAAAACTATAAAATGCTCCCTTTATTACTCTAAGAGGTGAAAAATACAATTCTAGCAGAGTCTAGTCATACTAGTATGAGGGATCATCAACAATAGCTCAAAGGAAATTTTTATATAAGAAAGTAAGAGAAATGGAAAATTGGTGCCCAAAGGGGAATCAGAATGATATCCAATACATTTTAACTATAGTTATAACTAATACATTTATAATCATTCAAGCCTTCTAATTGATCCAGGTCACTTCAATCTATTGCATAGTTACACTATTCCTTCACTCATGTTTATTCATGGTTGCAATAGTATGATCCAATTATTCTGAGATAGGTTCTAGAATCAATGTAGTTAAAACCATTAGATAAATCTATTAGAGCTTTGTCCTAGTGCTAAACTACCTCTAACTAGTTTTTTTTGGCATGTAAAAGTGGAAAGAAGGGTCCTTTTTATGCAGTTGGTCATGGAGATGAAACCATCATGGTCTACACGTATGCCTTCATGGCATCCTTTAAAATTCTAGATTTCATTAAAATTAGATCATGATATAACTTGACCCCATGTTCATAGTTCCACTATAGATAGAAAACCAATCTCAGACTATTATTTTTTCTATATTCATTATGTTGATGTAGACCTATAGACTATATATCCCCCTTCTTGATCCAAATAGGTATTTAATAGACCCATTATGTCTTTGACAAAACTAATAATTCATATATGCATGGACCCTTCTTTAAATAAAGAAAACACATTCATAGAATGGCACTACAAACTTAAAATATTTAATTTAGAGGTCCATATTAAGCTATGATGGTTGTCCTTTATGTTCCTTATTCCTGACTGCATTACTATGTCCACTTCATGGCATTTGATTGAAATTTAATGGTGGTATATCCCCTTTTGAAAATATTACCATGATTTGAACTTGGTTATGTTTTCATTATCCATGAAGTCCCTTAGCTTCCCAACATTTAATTTAGTTGGTCATTAACTATGACTTAGATCATTGACTCATTGACCTATCCTGAACCATCGATCATGGTTGGTATGAATGAGAATGAGTCATTGATCTACCTTTGACTTGTCAATATTTATCCAAGTTGATACCACTTAAAAACACTACATTTTCACTGAGGATCTACTATCAGCATGTTATTTTCATGTGCTTATGCCACATGTTAATCACATGTTGGTTTCAGGATCTTATTGTTAGTCTATCATCTTTTGTGCTTGTGTCTTGTGTTAATAGTGCATTATTTTTAGGATCCTATTATTAGTCTATCAGATTTCACACTTGTGCCATGTGGTGACTTATTAAGCTCCTTGACCTTTTGACTTATCTCAACCATCGGATCAAGATGTATAATGTAACACAAACCATCACATCTATTGGGACCCACTATTCGAAATAAAATGGCTACTTTACAAGCTCAAATTTAATATCTGCACTCTTATTATTTGACATTATTATGACCATATTTGATGTTTATGTGTCCATAAAATTTATGCTCAAAATGGTTTGTTTTTCTTGAGCTTTATTTTGACTTTTGTGCAAATGTCTTACACTATTGGTTTACCTTTAAATCTTTACAACCTGAGCTAGAAAGCATGCACAAACATGAAACTTGTAGAGCATGTTCCTAGAATGAATAACTCCATGGCACTACAATATTTTAGATTTTAAAACTTTATGAGTGGAGCTAAAAAATTTACAAGGAAGATATCCATATTATTTCCATGTGACATGTAGGATGGCCTCACTCTTTAGACTTAGCAAGATAAAATTTGAAGGCTTATATCTTGATATAAAAGACTCATTGAGACATGAAACTTGTAGAGAATGATCTTGGCACTAAGGAAATTAATATCACATGGTTTGATAGTCATCTAAGGCTTTCTAAGCATAATTAAAAAATTCACAAGTGGACTGCTCCATTCACTTTTGGAAGACATCCTAGTGATTGTCTAGTCCTTCAAACTTGCTCGAGTCATTTTGATTCAATATTTTAAGGTCCTGATGAGTTTCCAATTTTTTTTAATCTAGTCCATGTCCCTATAAGCTTATGAACACAATGAGACACTGCTTGGATCCCTCCATTTTCATTGTTGGAACCATTTATAAACCATTAAATTTTTTACTTCATTAGGATCCTTCTAGGCTTCTTCCATTTAAAAATGGAAAGAAGCTTGATATGTGGGCTAAAAGGGTCAACATAATTACTTGTTCAAACCTACCTAGTGTTAGGTTTATGTGAGTGGTATGTCTTTTGGCTTCAATTGTGTGTGTTTTAGTGTAGTTCGAGTATCATTCTATGTTGTATTACTTTTATCTATGTTTTCAATTCATCCTTTCCTCCTTATAAACCCTTTCCCAAGTCATATAATCATATTAATAAGATATTAACTAATACACAAAGGGAACTAGCCCATAATATAGAGGTTCAACCCTAAAATTGGGTATCCACATCCCAAGGTTGTTCCCATTTTGTAGCTTAGTTGGAGAGAACATGAAGAACCCTCTCCTTGGGTACAAATTAATGCTATAACAATCTCAATCATAGACATTGGGATCTATGAGGACATGAATTTGAAAAGAGGGATGATGTAAATAATATTAAAGATAGATCAATTATAAATTTAAGAGGAAATTTCCTTTTGCTCCTCATTAGTATGATGTAGGAGCATCCTCTAAAGGATGAATTAAAATGATTATTTATTCAAATTTTGGATTGATTAAGTGTTGAGGAATAATATATCACGTTTTAGGTGTTTTAATGGTTTTATTAGTCTTAAGACACACTTTATAAGCTTTTACAAGTTACTAGGTGTGCTTAGGAAGCTTAGAATTTTAAATTGGCATTTTTCTGCCAAAACTAGTTAGTTTGAATTTTTGAATGGTTTTGTATAGTTTAGGTGTTGTAGGAGTAATTATAAGGAAACCTCAAGTTTAAAAGTGTTGATGTGACTTATTCAAGACACCATGTGTATATAAATGGGTCACAATACATAATTTTATTAAATATCAACCTTAGCATATGTTCTAAGGTTCAAAATTACTTGGTAATGACCATTAAGAGGTTACAAATTAGTTAGATTTGCTATAAGATTTTAAAAAAATTGTAAATGAATTTTGTAATAAGTTATGGGGGATTTATTTAAAGTTTAAAATAGGTGAAACACAATAAATTTAATGGATATTTCTTCATTTGAAGGACAAAATGGATTGTAAAGCCTATAATTCTTGTATAAATGCAATGAACTTGACTGTGAATGAATTGTCAGTGAAGAAAGATGTAAGAAAATTAATTTTTTGATGGTCTAAGTGAATTTTAAAGTTTTATTTTATGTGTTTTTAATTTAATTTAAATTATTTTTTAATTTTATTTCATAATTATTGTTGAGAAACCTAATACAGAACTGTAGTTGCTTATAACTCTCACACAATCAAACTATGAATAATGAGAAATGGAAAAATAGAGTTGTTAAGGAGGAATTTAATTTTTATATAATGTGTATAGTGTTATTAAATGGATTTATAATTATTCATATATGTTTAAACTCTTAAAATAATTTAAGATATTATTTTGTTATCTCTAGGATGAATATAGTCACATAGTTTAACACATAATGTTATATAATTGTGTAACAGAGGTGTCATGGATGTTAAGTATTGATTTGACAAGGTGTATAGAGATTTTGAAGAGGTTATTAAACCAATATAATACATTAAAACCTTTTTTGGAAAGTATAAGATCAAAATATCCATTTTTAGGTCTGTAGAGTTTGTTCAAACCCCACATTAGGGTTTAGAAACAAAATTCCACATTGAAAGTGTTTCAACTAATAAAAATTAATGAAAATTTGTGAAAAAATATAATTTCAATTAATATAAATTATTTTATATAAAAAAATAGTATGGATATCTAATTATAGTTTAGAGGTGAATATGTGCATAAGAGGGTAGAGGAGACTTAATTAAGTCTAGGTGAGGTTTAGAAAAGACATCTAGGGAATGAGTTAGACCATGAAACTCCATGGTAAGATATTATAGGTTAGAGGGTGTCATAATGTGTCATTATATTCCCAAAATAAGTTTTTAATTTTTTTAACATTACAAAAGAGATAAAAAAATGCTACTAGAAGGTATGAACAAGGTCAACAAAGTAAGAGTGTGGCATAGTTGTGCAAGAAGGTTGTGTGACTGGAACGACAATTCAATGAGAACTTAAATTATATGGAATATGAATAATAATTATTATATGAACATAAATGTATTGAAAAAATATTGAGTCTTAGTGGATTTAGAAAGCTATGAACCCAAAAAGCAGAGAAGAAGAATGGGAAATGTGAGAATTCAAGATTGAGAATATGGATGGGGATAAAGATATTAAAGAATAGAGAGAATAAATTAATATATAAGAGTGAAGTTTCTTATCAAGATAAAAAATAATGAATGTACCAAAAATAAATTATAAACATTTATATAAAAAGAGGAGATAAAAGTGATAGACATAGAGAAAAAAGGTTAGAGTTGGGTATGTGTATGTGACAGAGGTGAGGTTTTGTTTGTTCATGTTTTAATCCATCACATACAAGTTTGATTAAACCTATACATATGTTAATTATTGATTTAAACCCTAATATCATAGATACAATCTCATCTTTGGATATTGTTCCTAGGCTTGCTTCTAATAATTCCATGTGTTCTATTAAGAAACATATTGGTAATCCTACGTATAAACCTATGGTCACTTTGGTGATGAATAAATTCATACTTGAAGTTGATGATTGTTTTGGAGGAACCAATATAGTTTATTTTACTACTTAATCTATAAAGTATATGTAGTGCCATACAGATTAGGGATCCCCTCTGATAGCTTCAATTTTTTAGGGTGATTCTGATTAATGGCATTTATGTTATGGTGGTTTTTGGTTATGTTTGGTTTTGATGTTCATACTTATATATAATATTTACTTGAAATATTTTTTTTGACTATCAGTTTCAGATCTAAACTACTTTAAAAAATAATTTTAGTATTTTTAGATTTGATAGCATGCTCTATTTTGAAAATGATTTTTCAGAATTCTTTATAGTGATATTTTAATGTTCAGATTGGTTCATCTACTTAGAATTTTAATCATGATATTTTTTAAGATGATTTTATATTACCTTATGGATTAATATGTATATGATTTGGTTACATAATTATAATAGTATTATTTATCAATTTTCATATTTTAATGTAAATAATTTGTTAGTGTTGTTAAAAAGTTTTGAGGGCTTCCACACATTAGAGATTATTATTTTGGTCTATTTTATAAAATTTATTATTGAGTTAATAAAATTTATTAATAAATTTCAATATTATAAAGTTAAGTTATGCCTTAAAGTTGTTAAATTTATCTTAAAGTTAAGTTATGACTTAAATTTCAATATTATAAAATATTTACTCATAAGGTTATCAAATTTAATTAAAACTTATACAATAAACTAACAAAGAGTAAGTTTAAATTTAAAAAATAACCAATTATTATGAGGATACCTTAAAAGGAAATGTAGGAGATTAATAAAGAGGAGAAAACACACTAGTATCAAGAGCTCTTTGATTTCAAGCTTCCACACTTTTCCTTTTTCTATGAAAACATATATGAGATTGGTCATAACTTGTAGATAGACTGATAAATTCTTATTTAATGATGTATTTTTTTCCATTAATGAAATAACCCCCCTGCCAAAAAAAAATATGGAATTGATTTATAAAATGTGAGCAAAACTGCATGCAGGGATGACATCAAAAACTTGATAATGCAATACATCATATTAATTGATCGTGTAGTAGCTTGATTGTAAAAAAAAACATAATGGATGGAATTTAGACACACAACTAAAATGAAGCAAAATTAAATAACCATTTAAGGATTATATAAAAGATCATGTCACCAATAATGAATATAAAATTTAGGTAAATACATGGTCTTAGTAGAACATAATACCACATTTAACCAAGTAGATAAACTAACTAGAGGAGGCCACTCTATGGACCTAAGTCAACATGGATCTTAAAATTTTAGGGAGAATTTGTTGACTAGTGTTTTTTTATAGATTCAATCATCACAATTTACAAAGATAAATGTAAGGAAAACATCCATATGATTTATATCAATAACCATAATGATCACTAGATGAATATTATTTAATAACCATTCAGAAGACCTTCCCATTATACATGAAGAGTAAGGATAATTTAGGCATAGGATTTTATACAACTAAACAAGATTAGATAACTTAATATATAGATTTAGGTCATCACACCACCTTGCCTATCACTTTCTTTAGACATAATAATTTATTCAAACTTGAAAATTGTAGTGTAGAAGAATTTAATCACATCATTAATAATTTCAGCTTCTAACTAGTTATCATATTTTTATTACCATGACTAGATAGTCATTCATTCTTATATTACCACTAATAATCAAGTTGAATGATAATTAATGTAAATCTAGTTTATTGTATTATGTCTAGAGCAAGTTATTACAATAAAATACATGATATAAAAATCAAAATTTCATTTAATAGACATCTAATTTAATGAACACTAATGAATTAAATATAAAAACATCCATATTCACAAATGCCAATGAACAATGTGAAATAAATACCAAAATATTTAAATACCCAAGGTCACTCCTATATTTACCAAGAAAGTTTGATTTCCAATCAACAAGATTTTATGGTCATATTGAAATAACAATAATATATATTAAATATTCTCATCACAATACTAACCATCATGGTTATATGAAATAAACTCTAATTATAGGGTCCTCATACCATATCCTTATCTTGATCAATATATTGAGACTAAATAACCAAGTTTTACCACTTAGATAAATGGTGTATGTAGGGAAATGTACAAGGTCTTACAACTTCACTCGATAAGTAAACCTAAATGTTAAATTCTTAATTAATTTAATTAATATAAGGATTTCAAGGAGATGGACAATAGTAAATTTTTAATTTAATTATACTTTACATTTTAAAGTTATTAAAACTAGACCAAACCTTAATGCATTTTATCTCCATGAATAAAATGAACAACAATGACAAACCAACAAATACAACTCTCAAGGATTTCCCTTTTATGACATACACCAACACAAAATCTATATTGAAAAAATAAAACATATATACAATTATTAGGATTTTCATTTTCATTCTAACTCCCTATGAGATATATAAATAATCAACTCAATAATGCAACATCTATATCCATTTCCTAATTAATGAAAAATTATGGACACTACATTGCATATGTAATCACCTAAAAATGACACTTGAGTGCTGAGAGAGATACTTGAGACAAATTATCCATAGATTATCCTTAAATAGATAATATGGCCTATTTTCTCACATACCCAATCTTTGTTCAGGCCATATGTATCCCTAATCATCCATAAGGTAATCCCAGAACCTCATTCCAACATATTGGCCCTCTATGCCCTAGGACGTGCCTCCTAGACAAAAACTCCATAATAGGGAAAATAAGGCCACATGGTACTAGTGTCCCAATATTGGTGTTACTATCCCTTCCTTACATTTTCCATAAATGGATATATTTTCAAATTTTATGCCTCATAGGGTATGCCTAGACCTCCTTTAACATCCACACAAGCTCTAAAATAGTATAAATATAGGAATTTTAGCACTATAATCCCTAGATGGAAATAAAATTAAAATTAAATATAAACTCAAAATAAGTTATGCATAATCAAGGTTATCAATCCCTATTCTACCCTTCTTATACATACTACCATATACATCATTCATATGCTCAAATTACTTATGTTTCTAGTCTCAAGCACATTCAAATAAATCAAGTCAACAATTATACTAGCTTTAATTGCACATGCACTTAAGTGGGGATACCTACATTAGGCTTGATCCTTCTTTAGAGTATTATTATGTAGGAAACTATCATCATAGTGTAATGAACCCTAAAACTAAAAAGAACAATAAAAATTACCAATAGGCCAAGATCTTGAAATAATACTCATAACTGATTTGTATTTATTACTTGAAATAATTATAATCCAAACCATGCTTAAATAATCCTCAACTTGGATTTAGAGTTAACATTCAAAAATTCTAAAAAAACTAAGTTCTAAAATAAAAATTCTATTTTTAATAGCTACTATTTCTAGTAAGTCACACATGCAAGCATGTGTAGCTCTAAAAATATCTTGAAATATTTTAAAAACTAAAATTAGCCTATGGGATGAAATTCAATAGAAGTTAACTTTTAGTTCTAAAAATATATAATTTCTTAAAATAGAAAAATCCCAAAAAAATTATTAAACTAAATTTTTGGACCCTATTTTTCTACATCATTCTCCTCTATTGAAAACATCTCAACTCCCATGAGTTTTCCTAATTATAATGATACCATTTGTCCTTGTCAATCATTTTTAGCACCCATTCTGTACTCCAAGTGTTGTCTTCTTGCTGCAATCCTTCCCATTAGACCAAATACCTATTAGAATTCCCTTACATTGTGCTCATTATCTTCATATCCAAAACTTGCACTATCTTGTCCTTCTTTTCCTTTGGAACCTATTATTACCAATTTAATTCTTCATCTTCATCACATTAACCATATTCTTCACGCAATTCATATAAATCTAAAACATTAAATACTAGAAAAATATCAAAATTTTGTGATAAATTCACCTCATAAGCATTATGATTGATTTTATTTACAATTATGCATGGTCTAATTTTCTTGTACTTGAACTTATTATATGTAACTTTAGAAAATCTCTCTTTCCTTATGTAAACCATTACCAACTCTCCTTATTCAAATACCTTGGATCTTCTTTTGACATCTGATGTTGCTTTATATTTCTTGTTACTTTCATGCAACTTTCTTCTTACTCCTTGTAATTACTGCATATGCTCTACAAATTCTTTTGAATCATCACTAATTTGATCTATAATTTCAAATTTTACCAAATCTAAAATACCCATAGGATTTATCCCATAAACAATTGAAAAGGTGGCTTTCTTGTTGATCTATTCACTAAATTGTTATATGAAAACTTAGCTTATGGTAAAGCCAAGTCCCATTTCCTTGGTTTATCTCCCACTATGCATCTCAATAAATTTCCCAAGATCTTATTCACAAATTCTCTCTATCCATATTTTTGTGGGTTATACGCACTATTGAATTATATCTTAGTACCCATCTTCTTCTACAAAGTCCTCCAAAAATGGCTTAAAATTTTCATGTCTCTATCTGAACTAATATTTTTTGGAACACCATGTAATCTCACAATATCCATAAAAAATATTTTTTCAACTTTAGTGGTATCATTGGTTTTCTTACATGCAATGAAATGAACCATTTTAGAAAATCTATCTATAACAACAAAAATTAAATCATTACTATTTTATGTGTTTAGCAATCCCAACATAAAATCCATACTCAAATCTATCCATGGTCCTCTTGCAATCAGTAATGGCATGTAAATTATAATATTTTGTGCACATCCTTTATATACCTAACATATTCTACACCTTGAAACATACCTTGTCACATCTATATTCATCTTTGGCCAAATATACTTTTCCTCCATCAAAGTTATTATCTTCATCTTACCAAAATGTCCAACGAGACCTCCACTATGTAATTATCTTATTATATTATCTCATAGAGACCCAAATAGAATGCATAAATATTTTATTTTAAAGAGATAACCTTATTGTATAAGATAATCACTATGAATCGTATCTATCCCATCTATTAATGCATTCCTGAACTGCTCAAGTATCTTTCTAAAATATGGATCTGTATCATATAATTCTTTGATATCTTTAAATCCAACTACTTCACTTGTTATAGTAGTTATTAATGCTACTCTCTTGCTTAATAACTCAGCTACCTAAGTCTATTTTATTTATTTATACTTCAACAAAAAATATATCCTTGCAAGAAAGATAGCCACTTTGAATGCCTACTATTCAATTTTTGTTATGTATTCACATACTTCAAAGCCTCATGATCTATAAATAGAACAAACTCCTTAGGGACTAGTTAATGCCTTTAATGTCTTAATGCTTGTATAATTGCATAAAGTTAAACATCATAGGTAGAATACTTTGTTCTTACCTCATTCAATTTCTCACTAAAATATTCTACTAGTCTTCATTCTTGACTCAACATAACACCAATTCCACAAATGAAGCATCATAATCAACCTCAAACACTTAGTTATAATTTAGTAATGTTAAAATTGAATTTTTTGTAATCTTTTTCTTAAAAATTTCAAAACTTTCTATGGCTGATCTAGTCCATGTAAATTTTTTACATCTCATGCAATCTGTTATTGGTACCACAATACTACTAAAGATTTTAAGAGATATTTTGTAAAAAAGTTTTTACACCATGGAAAATTCTTACATTTTTAATGATTTTTGGAATATGCCACTAAACAATTGCCTTTATCTTTTTTTCATCCATTTTCACACCATTTTATAAAACTACAAATCTCAAAAATACCAAATTATTCTACATAAACCTGTACTTCTTCAAATTTGCATATGACTTCTCCTTTATTAACAAATCCATTACCATTCTCAAATTTTTTTGTAAGTTTTATTTATTATTATTAACTATAAAAATATCATCAAAATAAAAAACCACAAACTTACCAATATATTCTCATAAAACTATATTCATCACCTTCATAAATGTGTTAGGTGCATTAGATAATCTGAATGGCATCACCATCCACTCATAAAAGCCATCCCTAGTCTTAAATGTAGTTTTCCACTCATATCATTCACAAATTTTAATTTGATAACAACCACTCCTTAAATAAATCTTGGTAAAATATTTTTCTTTTACAAGCACATCCATCATATCATCTAAACAAGGTACAATAAACCTATACTTTATTATAATTTTATTAATTTCTCTACTATCCACACACATGTCCATCTTGCATATTTATTTAGATTTATAAATGCTAGTGTTTCACAAGGACTCATACTCTCCCTTATCACCTTATTACTTAACAATTTATTAACCTATTTATTTAATTTTACACGTTCTAGTGGACACATCTTATAAGCTACTTTATTGGGTAGAGATGATCTTAGAATCAAATCAATGTGATGCTAAATATCTCTCTTCAGTTGTAAATCGTCTGGTAACTCATCAAACATAATAACTACATATTATGTCAACACTCTTCTTGATTCTATTGGTATTGGTACCATTTTTGTTTCTTCATTATTTGGTACTAGTGCATAACAACAACATGTTACCTTCTTATGTTGGATAAATTCTTTAGTACAGAGCATGCTTTCTATCTTCTCTTCCTTTTTAAGAGGTAACAAAACTACATTTTTACCACCTTTATGAAAAGTGTATGTGTTCTTTGCTCCATCATGAACTACTTTCTTATCAAATTTCCATGGTTTCCCCAATAACACATAGCATGCATCCATCAAAATAACATCACACCATATTTCATTAATACAAACATTTCCTATAGAAAACTTGGTTAAGCACCATTTATCTACTGTAACTTCATTCCCCTTATTAAACCATGAAATATTATAAGTATTAGGATGATTTTCACATTTTAGATTTAGTTTCTTGATCATTTCTTTAGAAACCATATTTTCACAACTACCACCATCTAAATTACTTTACATACCATTCCACCCAAAGTACGTCTTGTTCAAAAAATATTTGATCACAACCATGCATCACCACCTTATTTATTATGCACTTTATCCTTCCTTGAAGTGATCATGGTTCTTCTTATCATGAGATTCTCTCCTACATCAACTGGTACAACTTTAGTATTATGTTCTTCTATTTCAGCCTCAACTAAATTTACTCTTGGGTGATCTCTTTGCCTCCTTTAACGATCTTGATAGTGTGGATAATCAAATGATCTATGCCCTTATCCACATATATAATAGAAATAATATCTATGTTGATTTAGAAACCATCCTCTATCACCTCCATAACCTCATCCTCTCTAAAACCTCTTCCTCTTTATTGGTATTAAAACCCTTGCCTATTATCATCTTGCCTTTCTGCACCACATGATGATTGACCTTTATTGGCATTAAAGCCACTTCTAGTGGTATTAAACCTAGCTTGAACCATTATTGGAGGGGATATACCTCTTCCTTGAACAGTAGATGTCCTTTTGAAATTTTATTTATTTTGTTTCTCTTCTTCCTTAAAAGTTAATTGATAAGCCTCCTCCATGTTAATTATTCTATGCATGCTTATATCATATTTAATAAAAAATTCAAACCATTTAAATACCTTGTAGCCATCTAATCTTTTATTTCATCATGCTCTACTCATGTAGAAATATTGTAAAATTCATCTATATACTCTTGTATGCTATGATCTTTTTGCCTTAAAATTTGAAATCTTTTGTATAGGGTTTGTGCATAATCCACATGAATAAATTTCTCCCTCAGCTTCTTCATCTTTTTCCATGAATTAATCTTCTCTTTACCTTTTCTCTGTCTCTTTTTCTATAGGTGATCCCACCAAATAATTGCACGACCTTTCAATTTCATGCATGTAAACTTTGCCTTCTTGTCTTCTCTCATAGTCTTCCACTCAAATAACTTCTCCATGATATTCATCTAGTCTATCAAATCCTCTAGTGTTAAACTACCTCCATATTATATAATATAAACCTTTATTCCTTCTTTTCTTCCTTCTAAATCCTAAACCATCCTCTCTTCCATTGATGGTGGTTTCTCATGTTGTTCCTCTTCTTGCTAAATTTCCTCATCACAATCTATGTCTTCCTCATCATGACCCTATCTTCTTTTTTGATTGGTGATAACCTCTATTAATTATTTAACTTGCCTTTGAAGCTCTTGTATAGTATAGTTCATCTATGCAACACCTCCTCATCCTCTCTCCATTCTTTACTCCTCTAATATTTGAACTTACTCTAATACTAGATAATGAACCATAAAACTAAGAAGAACAAGAAAAATTACCAATAGTCCAAGATCTTGACATAATACTCAAAATTGATTCATATTTATTGATTAAAATAATTACAACTCAAACCATTCTTAAATAAGCCCCAACCTATATTTAGAGTTGACATGCAATTTTTTTAAAAAAAAATTAACATCTAAAATAAAACTTCTATCTTTAGCATTTGTTATTTTTAGTAAGTCATGCATATAAGTGTGTGTATCTCTAGAAATATCCTAATTATATTCTAAACACTAAAATTAACCTATAAAATAAAAGTCAACTGATTTTAACTTTTGGTTCTAAAAATATACAATTTATAAAAATAGAAAAATCCTAATTTAATTATTGAACTAAACTTTTAGACCCTATTTTTTTACATCATAGTGGGGTGTTGAGGATGTCTAATCTACCCTACTAACAAACACACTCTTTATCTTGTATCAACTAGATGACCTAGAAACATTAAGGGTTAGGTTTTACTCATAAAATTAATCAAAATAGGCCAAATATAGGGTTTTATAACTCATGAACATAGGAATAGGCTTGATAAACCTAGACATAGGTGCCCCTAGAAGCTTAGAATAGTAGTGCCAAAATAGGTACACTAGTTAAAAAATAGGTACATTAGTTCCACATGGGACTAATTTCTAATTAGGGTGTTGATATACAAGAAGGGTTTTGACACATGGATCATATTTGAGCCACTCATACTAGCCTTTGTCTTAGTTTTCAACCTTTAGATAATCCGTCTCAATCATTTTCTAGCTAAGTTCTCATTTACATTATTTATTGTTATTTTTAAAAAGGTCATATTAGTTCAATTTTATAATAAATTAATGGTTATATTTATTTCATATTTATACCCTAATTTACCATACTTAATTATTTAAAAACATAAGATTTGTATTCACTGAGTCTTAAAAGTTTGAAACATTTGGTGAACTTGACTTACTTCAAGCACATTATTTCAAACTACCCAGTGCACCATCTGGGCTTCCCTTATTATTTATATAATCTACTCAATTTTTAGTTTATATCCTATCATCATGATTATAATGGTGAAATGCCATTTTCTAATTTTTGGTACACAATGTTATGGTTTGTTTATCATGCTTATTACCCACCATTTATATAAAAATTCACATGTATACTACCCCTCCATGTATCATGTCAAAGATTAGCTTATTTTACACATTGGTCCTCCCTATTTTGAGTCCCATTATGATGAGGATCATTGATACATATCTCACTTTGAGTTACCTCTTGTTACTACTAAACAATAAAGGGATTAAACAACTCCTTTTATTCGACCTCCAACTAGACCAATAGATTATCTTTGTTACAATACCACCTTTAATACTCACCATTGGAAAATAATAGATCCTAAAGTTTGAGTTATTTCTAGATAGAACATGGTGGCTACTTAGCATATACAGGAACAACATAACTTCACCATCTCTCCTCATCCCCACCAACTACAATGAAACCTAGAGATCAACATAGAGTATTTGATATTGTGGATCAATTGAGTAACACACTAGCTAAGATATACATATTGGAATTACTTCAATAGGTAATTATTTTCAAAGATGTTATTTTTTAAACACTCATTCATACATCTTTTCTTTGTGACACAGAACTAATTTACTTTACATCTATCATGAACACTATCAAGGACAATAAGGATGTTATATCTTTATCTAATGATTATTTCCCATCATAGTTAGCTATTGCTCATAATTTACCACTTTTTATTCAATCAAAAATTGATATCACTAGTATTAAATGAGTTATAATTGACAATGGTTTAGGACTTAACATATGAAACATCACATTTATATATAATATGGGGGTTGATATAGCATGCATTCAAAATACATATTAGAATATTATATGTTTTAATGGCATTCCTAGACAAACATTATGATTTATTACATTAGATATTATTATTAGGACAACAACTCTACCTACACAATTTTATGTGATGCCTAATCATTCTACCTACAACCCATTACTTAAAAGGACTTGGATACATGTTATGGAGGCTATACCCTTTACCTTTCATAGATGCATCAAATTTTTACATGATGGATACTTATACACTTGTCCATTAAATACTCAACCATTTAGATATTGTAGAGTCACCAAGCCTACCACACCAAGTACATCTTTAGATGGGACACCTCATGTTATAATAGAGTCCTTACCTCATAAGATTCTATTTGGGTAGATGTATACTTATGAGGTTAGGTAATATAGCAAGACTATTCATATACCTATTCCATATTTTACTTCAATATAATTACTTTCACCCATGATAGAGGAGGACCATCCCACTATATGTGTGTGTGTGTGTGTGTGTGTGTGTGTGTGTGTGTGTGTGTGTGTGTGTGTGTGTGTATGTATATATATATATATATATATATATATATATCTGTGTGTGTGTGTGTGTGTGTGTGTGTGTGTGTGTGTGTGTGTGTGTGTGTGTGTGTGTGTGTATATACATATATACATATATATATATATATATATATACATATATATGTATATATATATGTATATGTATATGTATTTATGTATATATATATATTACATATATGTATATATATATATGTATGTGTGTGTATATATATATAAACACACATACATATATATATGTGTGTGTGTGTGTGTGTGTGTGTGTGTGTGTGTACATATATATATATATATATATATATATATATATATATATATACATACATATATATATATATATATATATATATGTCCCCATCGATTGTTCATGTATCCCCAAGGTGTCCAACACAATATTATTTATCATGAGAAGGGGCTCTCATCTATAAGTTACACTTGGTAGTACATGGTTACAAGTGATGGATTCCATATTTGATCGATCAAATAGATGTTTGACATTTAGTCATGAGGGATACATGGTCTACATTTTATATGATGGTAGAAATGAGAGACACATTTTTCATATAGATAATAAGTGATCCAAAGTGTTTTAACCTATGATTTTATGAGGGGAATCCTACATATCAAGCAACATTCTTTTTGGATGCAAAAAATATAGACTCAAGCCAAGGAAAGGCTCCACTAATACATACATAATGGTATAATGATCAAGATGATGAGGAATTATTTGAATTTAGATAGATCTAGTATATGACATTAGATGTCCTCCCACCCGATCCATCATTTCATTATCCACATCCCATGAATGTGCTCTTGGGTCTATATATAAACTGCACTTTGGTTGTACACTATCTCATTTTTTTCTAGTATTTACTTAGACATACTTTCCTTATTACTTTTTGTTTATATATAGTTTAATTTACATGTTTCTTGTACACATATTATATATATATATATATATAAACTTATACTTATATATATATATATACATATATATATATATATATATATATATAATATGTCAAAAATACAAAAACATAAACACATTCAAATATTTACTTAGAAAATAAAAAAATACAAATTGTATGATTTGTCATGTTTACATCTTATATTATATAGAAACTACATATGACATCTATATTAGTATAGTCAGTTTTATCATACATATATGCTTCACTTGTTCTCATCAAGTGTTTGTAGATTGCTAAAGGACTCAGGTCTATGACACCAATCCATATTTGATATTAACTACCCATTAGGGGCATATACACATATACATAGGTTATTTATTTGACACATTCACCCGTTTAGAGTCACCCTATACATAATTTTGTTTACCAAGTTACATCTTTCTAAAATTTACATCACATATTTAGCATTGTTATATCTTCATATTGATCATGCTAGAATTAATCATGTTTTTTGATAGATATTACTATTTTACATTCTTCATATGTACCTATTATATCTTACAAATGTTATTATTATATGTTTATGTATACTTTCCTTTATATATTTACTAATTTAGAATTGATTACATCTATATGTTTCTTCTATTTAAGGGAATTTGAATATGGTATTAATTTTTGGCTCTATGCCACCTCAAAATATGTATGTTTTGGATGTGTCCATATATTTGTGTGTGCTTTATTGATTATGTATGAAAACAATTTAATATGTTCTTATATGTGGATCTAAGACAACTTCCTTGTTTTTTGCATATGTGGACATTTGAAGATGTCATTGTATGACTTATTTTGTTAGATTTAATGACATGTGTCCATGTCCATTATGTTTTAGTATCTTGGCCTAATTTTTATGCCTCATGTGTGTTGTATGTATTCTTTTTTATATGAATCATGACCATGACAATTATCTCTTACTTGTTACACATCCTAGTTTTAGATGTGATGAGATACCTCATGCATCTCCACTTCCTACTTGGGTACCATGATAGAGATCATGCCACATCTACTAGGTAGATACTTAGTTATTACTTATATTTATTGTTACATACATTGTTATATCTATCTTGATATCCATGTGAATGCTAGACATAACATACATTGAATATTACAAACTTATGCTCAAATTATCTTACATTCCAATGTTATGTATGCACATTATATTGGATTATTATGTACATATTATATATACTCTATTTAACACATATTCTAGAGATTTTTCTTTTAGGTATAGTTCTTACATAGGTTTGACAACTCCCCTTAAAAAAGTGGGCATTCATAGGGGCTTTTTATAGTGATCAAGCTCTCATAATGCACTCATACTACATTTGTTGGCATACATGCTTATATTAAAGAAATCAAAATTTGGAAACATAGTGGGAAATAGTGACACATGATTAGTATAGTTTCACAAAAAAAATAATAGGTGGATGTTAGTACCCAAATTGGGAAACTAGTAGCACATGGCACTATTGTCCAACATATGGTGTTATTGTCTAATAGCCTTAATTTCATAAATATGTAGATTAGCTAGAAAATGTATAGTAAGTATAGTTTAGGTTTACACAAGTTCATTTATAGATTTACTAATGTTTCTTAGTTTAACTTAGATTCATAGTAGTTTGCTCAGATTAGTGGAATCATGCATGGCATGTCCATTCCTATTTTTATCTCAGATACTCAAATATTTATTATTACAATTCAATTTTAATTATATGTGTTTAGATATCAGATATGGGTTCATGTGCATGAAGCATTATTTTCATTTGCTCACTTATACACTAGTTGATCAGATGCAATGATAAATTCCATGTCAATTTTTAGTTACATCACACAATTTTAATTCTAGATGCATCTACTACACATGGGTGGGTAATGATGGAGTCATAGTCTACTTGATTTATTGAGCCAGATACATGAGAGGACTAGACATAACATCATTCCAATATAATATATTCATAATTCATGATCCACCAAATAGGGTTGGGTAATGATGGAGTCAAAACTAGATTGTTCTCTTGAGCCAACCACACATGAAGATTGAGCAAGCCATCAAATCAATCTAGTATATTCACTAATTAATAACTATCTACACATGCACATACATGTTGTCACCAAATTTATCCATTGATTTTCATATTGAGTGATGTGTATTCAATTTTTTACTCTCTCCTATCCCTTTACTCAATTTTACTCAATTTTTATTCTTCCCTCAATTTTGAATTTGATTTTAGTATCTCTTAAGTGAGGAGTAATTTATGCATGTTTAACTTATAAGACATGTTTTGGTGTATGATTCACACATTTATATCCATCTTCATGGGATTCACCTATTAGGTAAGTCCATGTATGCTTCTATTTCCTTTATCCTAGTCATTTCACTTTGATAAATCTATAAAACAAAGGGATGGAAAATGCAATCACCTATAAATGACACTTGAGTGATAAGAGTGATACAAGAGACCAACTATCATTATATTAGTCTTATACCTATCTTAGGGCCTATTTTCACACTTATATAGCCTTTATGTAGGCCATAGGTGCCCTTAGTTATCCCTAAAGTAGTCTTAGACACTCATTATAACATCTTGGGCCTTCGTTCCTTAGGTCATGCCACCTAGACATTAGCACCATAATAAGGATAGTCATGCCACATGATGTTAGTGTCCCAATATTATAATTATATTCCATTCCCTCATTTTTCCACAAACGGATATATTTTTAACTTTTAGACCTCTTAAGGTCATCCTAGATTTATTTTAACATCCACACACGCACCAAAATAGTATAATTGCATGACTTTTATCCCTTGAACCACTAAATTAAAATTACATGTAAACTACATATGCAAACTCTAAAAAAATTATGCATAATCAAGATTATTAATCCATACTTATGCATAATAACATCTACAACATTCCTAAGTTCATATTACTCTAGTTTCTAGTCTCAAGCACATTTAAAGAACTAAAATCAACCATAATATTAGCTTCACTAGCATTTGTACCAACACTTAGGTGAGGATAACTACATTTGGCTTGATAAGTCTTCAAAATATTAGTATGTAGGAAACTCTCATCATAGTGGCATGTTAAGGATGTCTAGCCTGCCCCACTAACAAACACACTTTTTAGCTTGTATCAACTATGTGACCTAGAAACATAGAGGATTAGGGTTTGCTCATAAAATCAATCAAAATAGGGAATCTAAAAGGTTTCATAACTCATGCATAGAGGAAAATTCTTGATAGAGTTAGGCACCAGTGCACCTATAAGCTTAAAACACTTGTGCACATAAGACACTACCTCAAGAATAGGGACACTAGTGCCACATGACACTATTTTCCAACTGGGGAACTACTATTTATGAGGATTTTTTACACTTGTATCCTATTTACAACACTCAAATAAGCCTCTACCTCAGTTTTTAGCCCATATATCATTTATCTCAATCATTTTCTATATAATTTCTCATTTGCATTATTAATTACTATTTTTAGAAAGCTCAAATTAATTTAATTTTATAATAAACTAGTGGTTGTATTTATTGAATATTTATGCCTTGATTTACTATACTTAGTTATTAAACAACATAGTATTTACATTAACTAATTTCTAAAAGATTAATATAACATCCATATAATAAAAATCAAACAATAATAGTTCCCATATTACAAATACCAATATTCAATAATTAAATGATAACATTATGACTGGTAATGTTAATGATTGATAATGGTAAAAAAAGTGTCATCATATAAATCTTGTCTTATAATTTCCTAACTTAAAAATAAAATAGAGAGATATAAAATAATCACTAATTAAGAATAAACATGTTTAAAATATCATAATCAAGGTATGATAATATCATTTTGTAACAACAAAATGACCAAATCCATAGATTATAAAAAATTGGATAATTGGTTTTTCTTAACTTAATTCTCCAATAATGTATGAATAAGAATAATAATCCTTTGTTAGTTTCAACCTATATGCCCTACCAAATTTTATCATGTTTGATATATGTTAGGTATAATAAATAGGAGCATATAAATCTAAATTTAAAATTCCAACCAACATTAATTAATAAATACAACTTGAATTTGATACCCAAATATCATAATTATACATCAAGTCAAGTATGCATCACCATTCTCAAAAATCAATAATAGTGTGAATCATGATATTACTTTTACAACTGTTAATAAATGGTGTAGTATTTCATAGAAACACCATAATGGAATTGAATACAACCTTATAACTATAGAAAAAACTCGAAATCATAGCCACAATAAGAGCTATAGTAATAGACAACAATAATGAACCTATCCATATGGTAGCCTTAACCACCCTATACATCATATGGATGGTGGAATTTAGTAATTAGGGGTTTAATAGAGATTCAAATCATATAAAATATATATTAAGCCACATGAATAACCCAAAACAATAGTTAAATAATGAAAAAATGACAACTTTCAACCAAGATAAAAAAAATCTAGAAAAACACTAAAAAGAGATAATTACCTCCATTATCATAATCTCATCAAAATAACATTTCATTCATGTCCTTCATGTAGACAATCCAATTTTATCACTTCTATGTTAAATTACATAATAGAATGATGTTTCTTTATTTCATATATTTTATGATCAATTGTCATTATCTATTTAGTTTTTATTATGCCCATTTTTTCTTAAAAAGATAGGCACAACACACAAATTTCATGAATAAAACACTTGTAAGATGAGGAAAGATTATAAAATACATCCATTCACCACACACATATATAAATGTAATAATTCATTAAGCAGATGAATACCAATAATTCATTCAACATCACACTCAAATATCTCCTCACAAGCTCATGTGATATGAACACTGTGTAAAAGACATTGAGATGGTCATCAAATTTGACCTAGGCCACTGCGTACATAGTTGAGCTCCATGTGTTCACTTTGGCAAGATATATGTCCACACATACTTCTCTTCAAGCTCTTGGGTCCACTATTACCACCTACCACCTCTAAGATGGATCTGTGATGGGTTCTACATGGTGATAATCCACTAATCACTAGCATGCCACTTTTTAGGACTAACATTAGATCTTTAAGGATACATAGTAGCGAGATTGTGCCATGAAATATCATCTCACTATCCCATTGGCTCATAAGCTTGACATATGATACATATTCCTTCATAAAAATATATTAGTGGGATTTGGCCATGTGGACACATCTTGTTCACCCACTTAACAAAAATCTTTGTGCTTGATGTGGACCTTTGTGGGATAGTAAATCACCAATATGATGTTGTGTGGCAACATCCCATGAGCCCACTTGCCCAGATTATTTAAAATTTACACAAACATGTCTAGGATATTGTGTCACCAATATGATTCCATGTGGTGTCATACCACTCCTCCATTGGCTTAGATTTACTGCTTCATGTATGTTCATCTCTAGGATTGCGGGTCATTATGATGATGTCACATGGTAAAATCTTTCTCACCTACTTGTTTAGAAGCAAAACTCCTAGTAACATCATCTCCAAGACCATGGATTTCTAGAACGGTGCCATGCGGTAACCTTTTACTGCTCATCTAGCTTAGATACCAAGTTAATTATACAACCATCCCCATATTTTTGGGTCACTAAGATGATGCCACATTCTATCATTTTTATATTCTATTATCCTAAAGGCACACACACACACAGATATATATATATATATATATATATATATATATATATATATATATATATATATATATATATATATATATATATATATATAAGACCAAGTGGACATCACTCCAAATTGAGTTGGATAATAACATGTGGCTTCCTCTGAACCATAAATAAAATTTTGTAAAAATGACTAAGGTAATAATGGGCATGAAGGCTCCTATCAAAAGGCTAGGTCAAAAACTATACAAGCAATACTATGTTAAGCACCCATTGAGCATCTAAGGTAATGATACACAAAATAACTCTCTCAATGGTTATGGTGAAAAACCAAAAGGAAATCCTAAGAAAAATGGCTAAGGCAAGACATAATTTTAATTGAGAAGGAAAATGACCAAGCTAAAGCTAGAAGGTAATTAAAAAATGACCATGACAAGGTTTGCAACCCTGTTTCAAAAGGTAACTAAGGAAAAAAGCCATCTTTAGCTAAGAAAAATATTTCAAGGTAATCAATGGGTGATTGAGGCAAATAGAGTCAGTTAAACCATTAATATATGTAAAATGGTTTGGTAAGGCCATATTTTAAATGTCAAATCAAAGTGCAAAAATTTCTAAAGACAAAAACATGAATTCAATCAACTAAAATAATAAGTAAAAATTCAAATAGATAAATCAAAACTACACCTATAATCCCACTAGTTTAGTAAGTTAAGAAAATATCAACAATAATTCAATCATGCCAAAACAACTTTTTGTTATAGTTCAACCTGTTAGTGATTTTTTATACTCTTCCTAAAAAGGCTTCTAGGATATTATATGTATCCATTCTGATTATCCTGTATTAACCTTTTAGCTTAAGAGCCCATCTCAAATAATATCTTTCTTTTATTTAAGAGGTTTTACTATGGTAAAATTCTAAATCAACAAACTCACTCAAGATTAAATTTAGAATTCTTCCATAAGACATTTATTTTCTAACTTATAATCAATAATCACACTTCAAAGTTTATTATTATTCTCGATAACAATTCCTCAAAATTTATTTGTGTTTCACTCATTAATGTGTAAGCCTAGTCTGAAATATAATTTCCAAGAGTGTATGAGGAGGCATGAATATTATTTCTTAATATGATTATCAAGAGGTTTAATCCAAGAAAGGCATACTTCTCATTTTATTAAAGGATCCCTACATGCTTAAGAGATGTTCCTCATTTGACCAAATTGAACTAAAAATATTTATAGTCAATCTTAGTGAGATATTACATATCATCATCTCCAAGAGTTTTTTATGTTTGGTCTTACTTAGATTAATCCTTGCCTTATAATGTTATCAAACTAAGTCTTATAAACAACCCTAAAAACATGGTTTAATAAAACCAAATTCAAACAAAGTAGAGCACAAGTTTTGTTTAATCTTTTCAGCATAGGCAAACTAAAACACATGCCTTATACAACCAGTGAGATATACATTATATAAGAAGTCATGAAAGGGATTATATAATTTATCATCATGTCTTAATTGAGAGACATAACCCTTCTTCCATCATGAATAATGTGACCTTTTTACACATTAGAAGTCTTACACGATGAAATCATAGTTTCCATATAAGTAGAAACACCATAGTTAAATCTATCATGGAGGACTATCTTGAATCTGAATTCCCACACAAGGGTAGTAACATTATGGGGTGACTCAAGCATAGCCATGGAAAAATTAAACCAAGTGATCTTACTCCTCTTCAACATAGTATATCAATAAATAATCACATAAACTTCATTTAGTCAATCAATAGGATATTCTAATCAATGGGATACATAACATATGATCTAGGACCTTCCATGGATGTTTTATGTAGGTTTCTATTGGCTGAGACTCTCCCTCTCCTAGATTTTTACTTTTTCTTCCTTATTTTAAATATGATTTTCAAATAATAAAAACCTTTTCCAAGAGATCCAACTTAATAAAATTGATGTTCTTTCCTTCTTTTAACCCAATTAGAACATGACATGTGTTTGTTATTCCCCTGGAATGGCCAACCACTTCTATTTGCTAGCCCATACCTTATTAATTGTGATATCTTTACCAATCCATGATGGTGCATGGCATCTCTATAAAAGTATTATGGTTGTTTATAATATAATACACCTCTCTATGTAGGGTTCAAGGAAAAGGCCATTAATGGATAAGTCTATTTTTTTGAAATAAACAAATCTAGATGTTGGTCCACTTTGTCCTCATGCATTAAATAGGGCAAGCCAAAGTTGGTTCCACCATGATAGTAATGATTACCATCTATTTATAAATGCCTAGATTAAATAAGGCATTAAATGGAATACAAGGCATTAAATTAGGATCAAGGAAGGTCCAAGAATAGATTAAGGTTAGAGGTGGGATCACACATGATGTAATATTTCTTGGCATAGTATTTTTTTATCTTCATTGGCAATGACTTATCCCTACACACTTATTGTATCAAAGAAATCCTTGATCCTAATAGCTAAATATTACAATTATAACATGATAGATCATTAAATGTAAACCAACATAAATAGATTAATCATTAATCCATAAGGTCATGAAGTGATATTCATGTTGTACCTAATACATGTATTATTTCAATTGTAACATAAAGTAGTAATTCAAACATTATTTATCTAATTCTTACCATTTCCATGATTTTATCACATTATAATTGGCACCACAATCTGATTATCACCATTAATTAACTTAGTAACCTTATTTTCTCATGAGGGTCCTTACATTCTTCCCCCCTTAAAAGGGCATCAATTTTAATTTAGAACTACTTGGTTCACTTATAAGGATTCCCAAGCCACTAATTAGGATTGCCACTAAGAAAATATTCATTCTTGAACTATGACCTTATTGATAGTTTAGGAAAAACCCACTACTTTTTAGAAATAGTTAGGTGTGTATGTGTCCCAAATTTATTGAGAATCATCTAAAGTCTATCTGTCACCTTTCATATACTATGAAACTTTATGCCAATTCATGGGAAACTGTTATATTATTAAGGATGGTTTCCCTTATCAATACCAACTATCATGAAGAACCAAAAATAAGATTACAACATTCTATGTCATCTTTGTTTATCATGTTTAATGAGTTTTTAAGGTTATACAACTTTGATCATTAATATTTTGGTTTTAAGCCACTTACTGGGCTAAGATCAGTTATAATATAACCATTCCATACCTAGAACATGAGTTATGGATTCTATTTTAAGCATTTAAGTAATTGTTCCATTTAATAAATATTTATTATTCACACAAACTTACTTGTAAATGGTCATGGAATACTTTAACATCCTTCCATTATGCCCATCATAAAAGGGATTTTTTCTTGATACCATTAGGAAATTCATGGGAGGATCAAATAACCTTGCACCATGCATAGTAAAAAATGACTTTGATATGATACCGTCATGAAGTGTTTCTCATTGACCACCATAACCTAGTGTCATAACAACATATATATCATTAATATCAAAACATAATAATTTTATGCAACAAGGACTAAGTAGCTCTGCATGTCCCATAATTTCTTGCAATATTTTTGCTGGCATTTTATCATAACAAAAAGTTCTTGCTATCAATTCATAAGGATGCTTCAATTTTTTATTAGAACAATTTGAACACCCTATCAAAATAATATCTCTAACGTGGAGATGGAAATGGTCTAATTTTAGATCGAAGCCTTGCTTCAATTAAGGATGTACTACTACATTGTATTTCACTAGTTGAATTAGATGCATGTTGAATTATAATTAATTTTTGAATACGGTGATCCATTCTAAGTTAAATCATACTTCAACACATATATATAAATTGATTAAGATTCATAATCCATTTATTATTTGCATGATATCTCAAACACTCTTTGAATGTGAATTCCTTCTTGGAGAGGAAGGACCATTTCCCATCATAGCAAAAAATATCCATAGCCATTGTCATCTAAAACATGGGAAAATTTATGAATAAGTAGATCATGGGGAAATGCCTCCCATCAAATCCATTTTTTTGTATAAGAATACTAACATATAACTGCTTCCCATTTACAATATACCATGTCATTCATGGAAGGTTTTAAGAAACCTACTACCGTACAATTTAATATCATTATGCTCTCCTGGCCTAACATCCCAGGTATCATATGAAAATTAATATGTAGGGGGATCTCAATCCTAGATATAAGAAAATAAATCATTCAAATGATCAATCAAGTGAAGCAAAACACTCATGAATAAAATGTTAGTAGGAAATTTATTACATCATAATGGTGATGCTAAAAATTGGGATAACAAGAGAATGTCTCACTTTATTTCTAATTATCAATGATCATGGGATAACCAAACAATCTTCCATTATTCCATATATAAGAAGGATTTTATATGCTACCAACATGATATGAATTATGTGTTATTAATTTTGTATGTATTGATCAAGACATTGGTCCACTAGCTAAGAGAGTAATATTTTAGCCTATATGTATGAGGATCTTAGGATATCAGCATACCAACCAATATGGTTGATACATAGAAAAACCTTGGCATCGTCAATGTGTAGAGATAAAATATATTCAATACATAAGGGGACCTTAGGTCATGGGTCCCTCTAAGAATTTAATGTGTAAAGAGAATAATTGATATGTAATGGGCTCTCAGAACATGGGTCCCCTTGCCAATACAATACACATAATAAAGAGAATAGTTGATACGTAAGGGGGTCTTATGATGTTGGTGCCATTATTAATGCAATCAAAACATTAAAGATAATAGTTAATACATAAGGGGTCTCAAGACATGGGTCCCCCTACTAACACAATGTGTAGAGTAAAGATAATATTCAATATATAAAGAGATACCAGGACAGGGTTCCCCATTATAATGCATTATACAGAGTAAAAATAATAATTGATATGTAATGGGATCTTAGGACATGGGTCCCCATGCCATCATAATGTGTATAGTGAAGAGATACCTCATTTCTCTTAATAATCCTCAGTGGGTGAGGAAGGATGGGATCTTGAACTTGTATGATAGGTTCCCATCATGACCCACTTAGATATCATTTTAAAGCTACTTCTCCTTTATTCTCACCTAAAGTGATAATTATGAACATACTAACAAATTAAACTAGCACATGAAATCTTCAAAATCACTCAAAAAACATTAGATGATCATGTAAGTGCAATATCAATAAAATGAGACCAAGTATTATCAATAAGGAAATCAAATCTAGCTAAAACTTCATCAATGAATGCCATGATCTGCCTTTAACATAAAATATTTAAGTCAAGAAGAAAATAATGTTGGGTTCTAAGCAATAAAATAAAATTATAGATAGCTTAAAATAAGTTTAGAAGGCACATTTAACAAAAATTAGATCACAATATGATCACTATGTGACTTAGGGAGTCACTAGAATGGGAAGGAGTAATGTAAGAGGGAATTGGTCCCACTAGACATTACCCATAAGACTCCTCATGGATCCAACTATTGATAAGACCCCTCATGGATCCATTTGCCAATTTACCATGTCAAATTCATTATTGTTTTATTACAAGTAATAATATGTAGGAGAGCACTACACCACTTCCACTACACAAAATGATACTGTTAATTTTAGTATTAATATGTAGGAGGGTGATACACCATTGTCTCTACACAAAATGATATTGTTAATTTTAAGAATAATATGTAGGAGGGTGTTACACCACTGTCACTACACAAAATTATGCTTTTAGTTTCAAAAACAATATGTAGGTGGCTACTACACCACTACCATTACATAAAAGGATACCATATAGTAGCTAGTACCATATGCCTCTATGTAGGTCATATATATAGATAGTCTATATTCACCACTTACCAACATGTGAATTGGCATTTAAATTAGGCCTTCACTAATTTATCCTAAAAATTTAGATATAATTCCATCTGCAATTAGGTCCCACATAATGTTTATGGAAAGAGGGATGAAGGGATAGCATTTCAAGAGAAGGGTACCTCCATGGCTAACATATATTGATTCATGTAGATAGATAGTACTATACAAGTGCCCAAGGTAGTTCACAATATCCACTATTAATTTTAACAAGTTCTTAATAAGAGAAGGAATGGAGGAATGCTAGATTATTCATTCAATTTTTAGGAGTTTTTAGTATTTAAGCATGATATTTAACTCATCTAATCTTTCATTCATCCAATCAACATTATCTACAATGAAAATGCACCTATTGATCATAATATCAAGAATATTTAAGGTTACTTTAATCCATTCTAGATGCTTCAAAATCAATAACATTCACTCATAACCATTTATATTGCACTCGTAAATAGAAAATATGAGTATGTGATCATGTATGTAGATGAGGCTATTATCATCCCATAACTATCTAACTTAGCATTCTCTTTTCATGAAATATTAATTATGTAAATACGTACCTACTTCAATTTATTCCAAGGAGATTTATCTTACTTCAAAATCAAAACGTAATATTTTCACTCATCCTAGTTAGAATAATACAATACTAAATTTATTCATAGCACAAGTCATAACCTGAAAAATAGAGTTTTACCATCCCATGGTTCCTTTAGTGGTTCCAATTCTATAAACACCAAGGACACATTCTCTATAACATTCCCAAAATCCAAACATATGTCTCAACATATCTAATGAATTTTAAAATATCAAAAGAGAGATCATTACAACCTTTTCATACCTATTAGTTCAATTTTAACAACATTTAAAAATTATTTCAAGCATTACAAGCTAACTTCATTCAAATTCATAGCTTCTTATTAACATTGTAACACCATAATCAAAATGTGTTAATTTAACAAGGCATCAAAATAGGTAAGCAACATGCATGCGTGCGCATGTGCGCATGCACGCATGCACGCACGCACGCACACACGCACGCATGCACGCACGCACACACACACACACACACACACACACACACACACACACACACACACACACACACACACACACACACACACACACACACACACACACACACACACACACACACACACACACACACACACACACACACACACACACACACACACACACACACACACACACACACACACACACACATAACTTGGGGATTATTAACAAGAAGGCCTACTATCCTTTTAATATAATAATTTATCATAGTTATATATGTTTGTCATGATAAAACAATCAAAATAAGTATAATAGGGATTATAAAATAAATCTAGTTATCATAACTAGTTCATATCAAGACTTAAGCATCACTTAATAAACTGTTCTTAGAATAATTTTTTGCATAATGATCATTAGATTAGTAACTAAAACATACACACTAATAAGGTGCATCCCCAACTTATTTTATTGAGGTATACCATGCTCCTACATTTAGAACATTCATAGTTGAGCATGTGTCTGGGTAAGTTACCTTCCTTGATACTTTAGAAGATTGTTCCTCTTCCTCCTTATATGATAGGACCTTGAAGGTTATCCAACATGCACATCCCTTATCTAGGGTGGTGAGGCTCACTTTTACAACATAGAAACTTGGGGAAACATTTCCTCTAGAATTGTCATCACTCACTATAGGATCTCAATAATTTGAACATGGATTTTAATTGGTTGCATTATTGTGGAATCTTGCTGGTACCCACATATATAATTTTGCATGCCTTCCTCTTGTGGAATATTGTCTACATAAATCAATTTTAATAAAGTCAACAAACAACATACACCATATCCAATTTACTCAAATCATAACTAACTAGATTTAGAAAGGTGATAAAATCATAACAAACATTCCTAGATCTCCTAGAATTTAACTTGATGCTCTGATATAAAAATGTCACGCCCATTATTTTCTCAAAGATATAGGCACAACACACAAATTTAACAAAAAAACCCTATGAGATATGCATAGATTTTAATATCCCACCACAAACATCTATAACTTTCATAATGCATTAATAAGATGAACACTAATAAATCATTTGGCCTCTCAGTCAAAAAATCTCCTTGTAAGATTAGCCATATAAACACTATGAAAATACATTGAGATGGCTTCCAAATTTGACCCAAGCCATTATTTTCATAATCAGGATCCATATGTTCACTTTGGTAAGATATATGGCCATGATTACTTCCCTTCAATCTACGAGGGCCACTCTTTCCACTTATCACCTCTTAGATAGCTCCATGATGTGTTTCTCATGGTGATAATATGATACTCACTACCCTTTACACTCTATAAAGATAAAATAACATCCTTGAGGCTATAGAGAATTAGGATTTTACCATGTGGTAACATCTAACTTGCTCATTAGCCCACATGATCCACATACAACATAGATGTGTTCATAATAATAGAGCATCAAGATTTGACCATGTGGATACATCTCACTCACCTACTTGTTCACAATATTTAAACTCTATGTGAACCTCCTTGACATAGTTAGTGACTAGGATGATGTAATGTGGTAACATCCTATGAGCCTTCTTTTCTAGATGCTTTGAAAATTGCATAGACATATCTGAGATATTACGTCATTAGGATGATACTATATGGAATCATCCCACTCCTCCACTGGTATAGAGGCACTACTCCTTGTACAATCATCTCTGAGATCATGAGTCACTAAGATGATTCCACATGGAAACATCCCACTTTCCAATTTTATCATATATAAAACTACTAATACAATCATCTCTAGTACTACAAGTTACCAAGATGGTGCTACATGGTAATATTGCATTCCTCTACTAGCTTAGAGGTCATGTTCATTTTACAAATATCCCTATGTCTTTGGGTTGATGGGATGATTCCACATGATAATGTTCTTCTACTTTTCTAGTTCAGAGGTATTCATATAGAGTACCAAGTAGAAATAATTCCTACGTGAGTAGGATGATGTTGTGGATTTCACTAAAGCACACATAAAAGTTGTAAAAATGACTAAGGTAAATGGGTCTATGAATGCTCCTATCAAATAACCAATGAAAGTTTTGTGAAATCAAGGATACATAGAGAACCTATCTAGTAACTAAGGTAATGGTATGTAAAGTAACTTTCTCAATGACTATGGAAAAATTCCAAAAGGAAAGCCTAAGTAAAATGGCTTAGGTAAGACATAATTTTAGTCAACGAAAATGACCAAGCTAAAGTCAGCAGGGAATTATAAAAGTGGCTAAGGCAATGCCTATAACCCTTTTTCAAAAGGTGACTAAGGTAAAAAGGCATCTTTGGCTAAGAAAAATATTACAATCCAACCAAATAGAGATTGAGGCAAATAGAGTCAATTAAACCATTAATCTTTATATAATGGCTTAGCAAGGCCATAATTTAAATGTCAAAGTAAACATAAAAAAAGGTTTGAAGACCAAAATACAAATTTGATGAACTAACATATTAAGTTAGAATCTTAATCAATAAATCAAAACCAAATCAATACTCCCATTTTTTAAATCTATTAATAGGATATCTATAGATAATTCAATCAATCCAAAATACCTCTTTTTTATAGTACATCATGTGATTTAACTAGTCTACTTATCCTAAAATGTTTATAGGATGTTACAAATATCTAATAAAATTGTCTTGTATTAACATTTTAGCTTGAGAGCCCATCTCAATTAATATCCTTATTTCATTCAAGATGTATTTCTAAAGGAAAAGTCTAAGGTAAAAAAATTACTCAATCTTAAATTTATAATTCTTCCATAAGATAATTCTTTACCAACTTATAATCAATATTCACCCTATAAAGTCCTATTTTATTATTATTCTCCATAACAATCCCTTCCCCATTTCTTTGAGTTCCAGTCATTAATGAGTAAGATTATTCCAAAATATAATGTCCTATAGAGTGTATGAGGATGCACAAAGCTTATTTATTAGGCTGATTATCAAGAGGTTTAATCCAAGCAAGAAATACTTATCATTTTATTAAAAGAGACTTATAAGATTAAGAGTTGTTACTCATTTGACTAGTTCAAACTAAGAAGATATATAGTCAATCCCAATGAGGTGTTCCATAGCACCCTCTCTAAGAGTTGTTTAATATTTGTCTTAGTTTAATCCTTGTCTTAAAGGTTATCGAATAAGGTCTTATAAATAACCCTAAGAAAACATGGATTAAAACAACCAAATTCATAGAAATCATAACTCAAGTTCTCTTTAATATTCCAAGCATCAAGAGACTAAAACACATGCCTTCATATAATACACTTTTTATATATGTATATGAATAGTTCATTTAAGGTAATACCATTACAAGCAACTTAATTGTGTGTGTGTGTGTGTGTGTGTGTGTGTTAAATCCATTAACTAGGGCAAACCCAATCATGAATTTATAAGCACCCTCAAGGATACCATTTTCAACAAGGATCCCTCTCAAGGAGGATTTTTAATCCTATATATTAGGTAGACTATAAAATAGTCCTCTACAATAATGCCCAATACATTCATCTGGTAGACTAAATAATAATAGTTATTCTATATCTATATATCTATATATATATATATATATATATATATTAAATCCATTAACTAGGCCAAACCTAATCATGAATATACAAGCATCCTCAAGGATACCATTTTCAACAAGGATCTCTCTCAAGGATGATTTTTAATCCTATATATTAGGTAGACTATAAAATAGTCCTCTACAATAATACCCAATACATTCATCTGGTAGACTTATAATAATAGTTATTCACATTATAGCCTCAATTAATAATTAATGCATAAATATATAAAGTTGATTTGAGAATAACCTTGGATTTTCTCTAGTTGTAGAAGGTAGTGAAACACTAGTGGACTAAAGTTGAATATGAGATCCTCTTCTCTCCAAGTGAAACTTTGGTGAACCAAATGTGGGCTCACCTCCTAACCCTTTTCCATCATCATGTGAATACTCTAGTCAACCCCAAGAAATATTCCTTACTCTAGGAATGTTCACATCATGGTGAAAATTTAAAAAAGGTACATATCAATCAAGATGTCTTTGGTTCAAGGAGATAACTACTCACAAGGTGAAAAATAATCATCTCTAATTCAATAGATTACCAAACTTGGATCTATTAATGTAAGCGTAAAAGCATAATAAGGTAATCCCGTAGATAGAAAACAATATGAATTCATACAATGAGATATAAATTCTATAAGTAGTCATGATAATGATTACACAATCTACCATCATGTCCTATATAAGAGTCCTAACCCTTATTCCATCATGAAGAATGTGATCATTCTATACATTATAAAATCATAGTTTCCATGTAAGCATAAATAGTACATTTAAATATATCATGGGGGAGTATATCTACTCTAATCCCCCACATAATGGTAATACTACTATGGGGAAACTCAATCATAAACATGGAGAAAATAAATAATAAGAGGAAATAAACCATCTGGCCTTACTCTTTTTGAACATATTATATCATTCAAAAATCACACAAACTTAATTTATCCAATCAATAGGATATTCTAGTCAATGGGATACCTACCATATTATCTATGCCCTTTTTATTGATTTTTTTTTAGGTTTCTACTAGCCGAGGTTTTCCCTCTCTTAGATCTCTTCTTGTTCTTATTTTGTTGGGTTGACCCCCCAAAAGCTCCTAAAATTCAAAGTTTAGAGAATAGAATGCTTTTTTCAATAGTTACATCTTCCTCAAGTAGAATTTATTTCCTTATTACAACCCACTTATAACATGACATGTATCTATTCTTCCCTTAGATTTTCCAACCACTTCTATTGTCCAACCCATACTTTCTTAATGGTCATCACTTTGCCAGTACATAATAGACCATGATGATTCTAGGAAATTCTTATGGTTTCTTCTGAGATAATCCACCTCCCTACATAGGGATCAAAGAAAAGGACATAAATGGATATGTGTAAAATCTTTTAATAAGGAAATCTAGACATTAGTTTAATTTATCCTTATTCATTGAAGACAACCATCCAAAGGTGGTTCCCCCAACCCAATAGTGATTAACATCCATTTAGACACACCTAGACTAAATAAGTTTTTGAATGTAATACAAGGCATTCAATTAGGTTGAATCAATGACTAAGAATAGAATAATATTAGAGGTGGGATCACACATGATGCAATAATGCATGGCATAGTCATTTTTACCTTCATTGGAAATGACATGTTCCTGCACACTTTTACACCAATGAAATCCACTATATTAATAGTGGAAACTCTTAATTATAGCATGATATATCATTAAATTTAGACAAATTCAATTATTTTACCAATAAATTCCTAAGGTCATGAAGTGATATTCATGTAGTACGTAATACATGTATAATTTTAATTATAATATAAAGTAATAATTCAAGCATTACTTAGCTAATTCTTACCATTTTTATTATTTGATCACCTTGTAATAAGAACCACCATGGGAGTATTGTAATTAACTAACATAGTCACCTTCTTTTCTCATGAGGGAACTTACAATTTATGTGATGAATTATCATTCTCTATTTAATTTCTCTAAGCAATTATCATTCTCTATTCAATTTTTTGATCAATTATCATTCTATATTTAATTTATCTGATAAATTATCATTCTCTATTCAATTTATCTGATCAATTATCATTCTTTATTCAATTTATATTATCAATTATCATTATTTGTTCAATTTATGTTATCAATTACCATTCTCTATTCAATTTCTCTGATTAATTCAACACTTTTCCCTTCTCTGTTCAATCACATTCTCTATCTCAATTTCAGTATAATAATCAAATTCTCAGATTATATTAATTAAATATATATTTTAAGATACTTGATTAATAGTCTTTCAACTACTAATTTTCCTTTTTTCCCCTTCCATATGCATCTTCATGCAAAGAGGAATCTTTAGATCCTAAGATTATACCATTGAGACCAAACTAATTATGCAAAAATTGATAATAAAGGGGGATTATTATACACTCCTCATCTTGGAAACAAGATGAAGGGCCCATATTCATTAATCTTTGATAGTTACAAATGGTCATTATCCATACTTCATCTTGGAAATAAGATGAAAGGCTTATATTTTTCCATAAGTGATATATATAAATGTCATCCTCCACCCTTCATCTTGATTGAGATAAAGGGTTTACATCATTGATCCATGTGAACACTTGAGGACCCTTTGGTAACTATTTATCTTGATTTCAATATAAAGGATCCTTTTATATTTAGATTTTTTTTATAAATATACCTATTTACAATGAAATTATACATGGTCAAGATCTATAAAAAAGTGTTGACCATCTCTTGAATCATCATGTACATCAAGCTTATGCTCTTTGATCAAATATACATGATCAATAACATTAATGGAGGTGTCTAGCTACTATTGACATTAACAAAGACTGTCTAAATCTACATTTGAGCTATATCCCAATAAAGACAAACTATAATGAAGGTTTGCATCATACTTTGTTTAAATAATTGTAAGTGTTGTAGTTCATTTTATATTTTTTGAATTCATGAGGTCATGAAGGTGTGTTTTCCATATTTTCTATCACTTTTCTTGTTTTGAAACTTTTTAAAAATATAGAATATTCATGATCTATCAATACATATGGAATGCTTGATGGGACCTCACAGCCCACACCTTTTATTAAATCATATATACTAATCTTAATATGTAGAAAACTTGGTATTTTAGATCTTTTATGTTAATTTTTTTGTATTTTATCTGCCTTTCTATATTGGAAAATTTGTCCTAAAATTTGATGAAATCATCTATGTTATTCATCTAATTAATTAAATCATCTCTACAAGTGAAGAAATGATATTTATTATTTTATACTTAATTTTTTTCTATTTTTATGCAATTTTTGTTCTTTGTGTATTTATTTTTGAAAATGGTGAAATTGTTTCTATTGTCTTCTAATCAACAAAATTGTGTTTTAATCGATGAAATCATTTCTGTACCTTTTATTCTATTCTACTTTCTATGTAGGTTTTACATTCAATGAAATCATCTTAAAATTTTGTGAAATCATCTTCAAATTACAGAAATTATCTCTAAATTGGTGAAATCAACTCAAAATTGGTGAATTCATTAGTAAAAATGTTTAAATTGTCATTATCAACAAATTTTACCTAAAAACAGTGTATTAGTCATGAAAACATTAGTTTTGTCCATCTTTTTGCATTTTGGACATAACTTTTGGAGGTCATAAATTTTGACTTGAGTGTTTGTTTGACATATAATTTATAGGGAAAAAAGGTATAAAAAAGATGCATGAAGTCATAATTTTTTTTTTTCAACAAAATGTCAAAATTATCCAGAATGGTGAAATTGTCAATGTAATCAACAAAATTATCCAAGAATTGACAAAATTGTCTATTATTAGGTATTCCATAATTTAGTTACTGATAATTAGAGAAATTGATTTTATAATTAGTGAAATTATTACTCTAATTAGTGAAATCATCATCTTAATTTATGAATTCATCTTTGCCTATATTTTTTATACATTTTGGTATGTTTTGTGTAGGTCTTAAAATTAGTGAATTTGTCTTGAGAAATAATGAATTTATTTCTATGTGAAAATCTAAGTTTAAAAAACTTAAGCAAATCAACCTCCTTCACTTGTCAAAGTCCCCTAAGAAAAACTACTCACCTTGGTTGTTTATAGGTTCTAAAAGGGGAGTGATCTATGTCAAAAAAAACATATTTTTTAAGTTCACATTTCATTTTGGGTTTTTAAAATAAAAATTACTTATTTGTCAGCATTTAATCATTTCATTCAAGTGTTCTTTCTTGCTTATTAATTATTCAGTGTGTTATGGGGATATTTTTCATGTATTCTCTCTCCTTTTGAGTAACTCAAAAACATAAGTATTTTATTTGTTTTTAATCCCAAATATTTGCCTATTATTCTTTTTTATCACCTTTAGTGGGAGTTACATGAATCAGAATGTCAATGCCTTCCTTTTTCTTTTCTAATGATGTATTGACGTAGGGTTTCATTTCCTAACATCATATTAACCCCATTTATCTGGTGGGGTATACAAATTGAGAATACTATTATCAAGATAGTGGTTGAGTGGTTAACCTAACCAAATGAATAGGGTCTTAGATCATGCATCAGTCTAGACATCAGAATCTACTAAGAAAGTAATGCATGGAGTGGTTGTGTAAAGGAGTAGACCCTTTCATAGCAATCTAAATAGTTTGAATCCAATTAATGGATAGTTATAAAGTGCCCAAATAACATAAGGTATACTAGGACCATTTATTTTTTCCCTAAATTTTAGTCTAGAATCCTTTTTGACACAAAATTATCATTGATGTAGGGATGCAAAGGTTAACAACTCCCAAATATTACATTTTTCATATGAGCTTTTAAGATAGGGATGTAAAAACCATATCAATAACCTATAATAATTACTTACTTTTAAATAATCTTAAATTCAATCCTATAAAAAACAATTATATCAAAAGCATAATTTATTTCCCCCTAAACCTATGTTAGTTTCTATCATAATGTGAGATTTCCTGAGTTCTTATTTCATCAAATATTATCACATTATATTTACATAAATAGGAGTTAATCTATCTATGTATCTATTGAAATTTTTATCATTCTACCTTGCTCAAAAACATTTACATTTCATATGCATGTATTGTGTCAAATAATAATGTTATTATGTTCTTTTCTCTAGTCAAATCTTGTTCCATTCTACATTGTTTAAAATGCATACATTTAATAACCTTATCTTGTGTAAAATTGTATAATTACTCTATCTTTATCTTGGTCAAATCTATTCCCTTTTATGTCTCATATTGGTTAAACTTATACATTTCATACCTAATTTATATCTACATTTTGAGTTTGAATTGGCCTTTCTACTACTTGTGTTCAATTGTGACTAAAGCCACACCTTCTCTTAGTTGAGATCATATTGTCATTATATCCATTTGAGTTTAAAACTATTTTAGTCTTGATATTAAGATCCCATTCTAAAATCATTTTTAAATTGAGATTCCATTTTATTGCCTTGTGTTTGGGTCAAATTTTTTCAAGTCTATAATCTTTCTCTAGTCAGTTGTAATTCATTTTCCCACTTTTATCTATGGTCTATTGAAAGTTCAAGTCCAACCTAGTCAACTCTATTCAAATTCAACTTTTCATAGTCAATGTATTCTAAATTTAACACTATTTTGAGGTCAACTAATTTTTTTTCTCTTTTTTGGGTCACATTTCCAGATCTATTCCAATTCATTTCCTTATTTTTTGTTCAATATACTACACCTCTCAGTTAGGAATGGTGACATCATGGCATCCATCTTTTCTCATGTTTAAATCAAATTCCAATCCAATTTTTACCCTTATATGTGTATTTGATTAGGGTCATCATTCAATCAGTATTTTATTACATTTCTATTTAATTATATAGCATCTACATGGATTTGAGCCTTTGAACAATATAAGTTTGAAAACATATGTTTGACTACATGTAAATTTTAATCTATAAAAAATTTATTATACTTTAAGTAGAAGTGCTCATATTGTTTTATATATATGTATATCAAACATCCCATATACTAGTTACCCACTAAATCCTAGTCATGGTATCAAAAGTGAAGCTATCTTGTTAGTTTTGTCAAATTTTCAGCCATAAGCAATCTAGTAATCCAATTATGTCTTGTCATTACCACTACAAGATTCGATAGCTAATCAAGATCCAAGTAAAACCATGTCTAATAATTACTCACTATGGATATGCTAATATCATTTTCTCAATCATAATTAGATTAATTTACGTTCAATTCAAGATCAAGATAAATCACTTATTTCCAACATTCTCATTGTGTCTCCCATATTTGATGAGTTGCCCTTTGACCATCTTCCTATATTTGATGAGACTTGATTTAAAAATCCTCTCTATGATTTTTCACCTATCTTTGATGAATCATTATTTGATGAGATCATATTAAAATAACCCATTATTAATCCATAATTTATTTTTTCCCATCCTCTAAAGTCCTTCATTTCTAATAATTCCTTCATACAAAAGTATCCATTTATAAGTACACAATGAAAAAGGTACTTGTAGACAATGGAATTAAATAGGTCATATATCTAGTTAAATCTAATGTGAGATATTTTTTTTATTAGAACCAAATTTAGATTCAACATTAAAATTAGATTTATAATTAGAATCAGGAATAATATATATTCTTTAATTCGGTTCCATTTTAAAACCACTATTAGTTTAACATCAGAAGTAGAATAAACATTCATCTCAATATCAATGTTAGATATTTTTGAGTCAAAAAAAAATTTAGTATCATAATATATTATGGATATTATAACATTGGCTACACACTATCAGATCCACTTGAGTCAAAATTTTCTTCATCAACTTTAGAATCGACATACCTTAGTAGATGTTATGACATTATCTATGCACTTATTATAGATTAGATTGAAAACATTTATGATCTTTCTATGATTTTTAATGATGTTTCCTTTAATATTTACATAATTTATACTATTATCCTCTCTAAATATTGTGTTACCTTTTCATCTTCTATTAAAATCACACATTCCCTTACCATTAACCATCCATTCCATTATATTTAAAATCCACCTCCAACAAACATTGATTGGGAACAAAAAGACCATGAATTTTTTAACTTATTTCATGGTGAAATTTTAGAGGAAAACTTCTAAGGATCTAAGACAAAATTTAGACAACATAAAATTCTCCTAGTGAAATCTTGTTTGAGGTGATATCAGTCAATCAAATGTTAAACTCAACATCTTCTAGTGAAACCTTATTTGAGGTGTTGGATGATAAGTAGGATAAAAAATTATAATCCTTTAGTGAAAGATTACTTAATGTACTAAGGTAAAATCAAAATTAATTGTCAACATCTATTACTAAAAACTTATTTAAGGTGCTATTAGACAATACAAATCCAAAAAATCAATAAAACTTTGTTGGCAAAAACCTCTTAGAAGAACTAATAGCTGAGCTAATTAGTTCTTCATTTCTTAATAGAGATAATATTTAATACCATATCTATTCCATCACAACCAAAATCAATTTTAATATGAAATTATTAAAATTTTGTGTGTTTAAAAGTCCCAATTTTCATTCATCCCCCAACCATTATACATTCCATTGTGATCTTATTATTTTAAGACCTATATTCCATTATCTAATTACACAATATATCAGATACATATCCATTTTTACACTCCATGGTATCACTCTTTTCCATAGAGGCTACAAACATACCTTGCTTAAAGGTTTGGAGCAAATGGAATCAATGACCAACAAAAATCACAATAACATCAGTATAACCTACATCAACAATAAAATTATAGAAAATAAGCTATTTAAAATTGGTATGGGTTAGAGATAAAACATTAATAATTATGCATCTCATCATCCTCCATTGACTTAAGATACCAAAAACTAAAAAATTAAAAATCAAATAAAAAGAGAAATATAAATAATTTGTCCAATGGTGAAAATAATGCTTTTGTCACATTGGGCAAGTACTATGATGAAAATTAGGTTTTTTGGTATCATATATAAATAATTTTTAATCTAAAAGTACCTTAACACTTGGGAACATATTTATATGCATTTTAATCCATTCCATTTCTATCATATTACCTTGTCTTAAACTGACATTATGTTCATCCTACTCTAGTCCACTTCCTTCCCATATTGATCTTAATAAGAAAGTTGAAGTTGTTCTAACCCATTTTTGAAAAATATATTGGCATATCCCCTTATAGACACTTTGATTACTAGACATTTTTTTTCCCACATAACATGGTCCTTATAAATTCATAATCCACCTATTGTTCATTATTATCCAACTGGATCATTCTAATACTACCATTTGTTATTACATCCCATCATGGTGATAGAACATGTTTTACCTTTTCCTAGTGATATTTAAATGTTCCCATTCCATGCTCTTGCTATTGTTTATGTTAATTCCATGATATTTCCATTTTTCAATTTAATTGCATGCTCTTTCCATGTTGAAATTTCATATTTCACACTCTCACCATTTTAAAATATTAACCATTCTATGTCAAATTATTCATTTTCTTATCCTTGGTCATACATATCATTTTCTATGCTCAATTTATTATTTAAATACAATGGATTGAGGTTTAATTAGACTATCTAGGTAGAGCTCAATTTTGTAAGGTAATCTCAGCCATCCCTTATCTCGTGCTCTCAATATTTTGTGAGCATATCTCTTGCCATTTTGGTAAGCCTATTCTTTATATGCTCTCACTATTTTATGACTTCTAGTTCCTTTGTCTTCTATATAATCATTTCTATTTACTTATCATCAATTTTAATTAAATCCAAAAAAAATTTAGAGAACTATATGTATCCTAAAGTCCATTTTGGATCTGATGTTCATGGGACTATGTGGCATTATCCACTTACTTATGGCATTTGGAGTTAGCTCGAACACTTCATATTATTCTCTTCCCCCTTTAACCATGATTGTTTTGTTATACCCTTGGCCTTATTGTCCCACATGATTATTTTTTTCATGAAATGTTTGTTTTCTTTAGTTTGTGTATTTTTGAATGGAATGTTCAATGATTTGTCAGGTGCCTTAGCTTCTTACATTTTTATTCCTACATGACTCTTGGTTTCTTAATCAAGATGTTTCAATGTGAGTGAATGTATTCAATAATTATTTCATTTATTGTTTATTTTCTTATTGATATGGTTATTTTTTACTCAGGTGCCTTGATTTAATACACTATGATTTCCACTTAATTATTGATAATTCATATCATGATTTTGTGTTATGAATAATTATATATGAATTAGAATTTATTTAAGTGAATTATGTTATATATTTAAATCTAAATTTTCCATATATTGTTTTAAGTTTCATATATTTGAATTTTGAATTCAAAGTGTTATGTATTTTGACAAATGAATGTTATCATAATCCTTCTTATATTATGATGCATATTGTCATATGCAATATAAAATAAAGATTCAAAATAGTTACCATGTCAGTCCCATAAATCATATACATAGTTGTCTATATGATCCAATCATGAAAACTAATAAACATGATGATCAATCTTTCATTTCAATCAAATCAATTATACCCTACTTGGGGAGAATATATTCATAATCATTAGAAATCAAAGTGTGAAAGCATTACCTTAAGTAGTGTAATCTTATCCATGGGTTATGCTTCTCTTCTATTTTAGATTATTTGTTTATTTTTCAAGATCCCATCCATATCCTTCATCCTTGCATGTCATCTTGATGGGGCATCATCATTCACTAATTTCATTTAAATCATATATTTGTCTTCTCATTTAATTTTTTCCACCTATCAATTGGGAATGATGAAATTACAAAATCCATTATTTATTAATCTAATTTTCATCCACATTTTTGGATTCTCATTATTTAAGAATAAATTACTTTGTTGTGTATTGAAACACTTTCTCAAACAAGGAAAAATGTTGACACTCCAATTTTATCACTTCCATGTCAAATTACAAAATAGAATAACTTCTCATTATTTCACATATTCTCAAATTGATTGTTACTATATATTTAATTTCTATGATCCATTATCATTATCTGATCAATTATCAAGATATGGGACTTGTGTCTTGAAACAACCTCTAGATTTTAGAGAAGCTGGCTCTTCTTTAAATCAAGTAAATACTGGGAAAAGGGATAGGAATTTAAATCAAAAACATAATGCAAGAAAGAAAATCTAATCTATGGTGATGCGCCTGAATGTAATTCAACCTTAATCCTAAGCACAGTGAGACTATATGTAGGATTCATTTACATTTAATAGAAAACAAGTGCATGATCAATGTAAAATATTGAAACAATAGAAATAGAGGCTCACAGCATAGACTTCTTTTGCTAAGATACAAAAAATGTCAACAAAGGCATAGGGTTAAATCTTCTTATTTGAATTTTCCAATCACATAAGAGGTGCAGAAACACATACAGTTATGTAAATCTTCCAACTCTAGAAAATGAGACAAAAGCAAATGACATTCCTAATCATAGCTTTAGAAAATCTACAATCTGGACTACTTTTGTGAATGACAAATTAATATCAACAAAGGCATAGGGTTCAATCTTCTTATTTGAATTTTCCAATCACATAAGATGTGAAAAAACACGTATAGTTATGTAAACCTTACAACTCAAAAAAATGAGACAAAATCAAATGATATTACTTAGCCATAGCTCTAGAAAGTCTAAACTTGTTACAATAATTCTCTCTCAAAAATTATCTCTGATAATTGATGATGATTCCCCTTCTCCTGGTGATCTATGCATCCTTATTTATAGCCTCAAATCCACTATGGATCAACTACTTGTTCCCAATCTAATGGCCCAAATCAAATCTTCCCTAACTGAACATGTCTAATAGAAGATATCTTATAGATTCTGAAATGTTTCATTTTTTGGCAATTCATTAGCTATAATAGATTACAGGATGCTCCCTTCTCTTAAATTATAGGTGACACTTATACTCTTTTGTGTCTTTGCTCATGACTATTTTACTTTTGGCACTTGTCACAATTTACTTCCTCGAAACATCAAAAGCTTGAAAGAAAATGAGACCTATAGCATCTCTTGCCTGAGTAACTTTAAAAGGGACATAGGGACAGATGGCAAACTCCACTAATTCATCAAAAGATACGTGGAAATCTCCACTTTACTCATTTGGGGTTACATGGTGATCTCTGCTACTTTTAGCTACCCTATGGAAGATGACACTTGGCAGTCTCTACTTTACTTTGTTTATACTATAGAAATAATAACAGGTCATATTTCTCATTTACACAGACAATGACACCTGGTGACTTTCACTTATTTCAAACATAAAACTTGGGACCCACCACGGTCTTTGCTATATTAGTGAAGCAAAGATGAAGATAATTCAGACTGTGACACATGGTGGCTTCCACTTTCTTTTGCTGGAGTACGTGGCAGCTTTTGTCACTTTTAGAAAAGTAATACTGGGACCTTCTACGACTACCACTTGGCACTTTTCACTTGATCTTGATACTTAGCTTTTGAAACCTTTCACTAGAAAGAGATGAAATGCAAGTGCCGATATGAAACCATGGACAATGACACTTGGTTCATTCTCCTGAGCTGCTATAAGACACGTGGCACATTCTGACCAACTCATAGAAAATATAAAAGGTACCTTAAATGATGACACTTGGAAATTTCCACTGACAAGGATGCCTCAAATGATGAAACTTGTCGGCTTCCTCTTGATCTCAATACTTAGACAAAATGAATAAAAAAGGAAAATAGAGTCCATGCTCTTATTTTAAAACTCTGCTATCTTGGACCATAGTATGCAAAGGCAAAATTTCACGGTGCGTGACTAAAAAATAGAATGAAACATAGAGTAAATTTGTACTCTATAGTTACTAGCGACCCCGAGGACTTTTGTGCCTACTAAAAGAAAACCCATGACTCCCGCTAGATCAAAATTTCAAAATCACAATTTCAATAATACTATCTGGTAGGTAGACCACTCTTCATCAGATAACCCTTGCTTATTCTGCAATTTGTTGAAGGCCAAATCAAGGTTAATGATATCCTTGTGTGAAAACTTTTGTAGAATTTGAATAGTAGCCTTCAATTTGAATTTGAGCTGGGAAACAAGAACTAAGATAGCTTCTATTTTAGGGACTGATGAATCATCCTTGAGATCCTAAAAAATTGTTTGATCATTCTATTTGGCCAACAGTAATGGTTCAATTTCTTCTACCATCAATGCAGTGTTCTCATTAGGAAATAGAGAAGGAAGACCTAATTGTACTAGATCTTCAACATGCTGCTTCATTTCATTGATTCCTTCCTTCATGACATCCAGAAGCTCCTTGCAACTGTTGGCTATAGAATTGCAATTGAGAACTTCATTTACTCACTTGGTAGTGACCATTCTATCATTGATTCCTAATACTGACAATGTTGCATCTATTGTATCATAAAGCTTTTGTAGTAATGTTTATGAGTCCATTACTCTCTCATAGTCTATAGCCAGAGTATTTACAACTAAACTCTCCACCTTTTTGCACAATTCCTGTGCATTTAGTAGGAAGGTGAGAGAAGGCTTGAGTTGATTAATCTCTGAAGAGATTCTCTTCCACATGGATTCATATAGCTCCCTTACCAGACTTAATACTCTGACACTCTTTGGCCTATTGCCCAGCTCTAGTGTCAATTGTGTTGCTCTCTATTGCTCTGAGTGAAATTGGGCTATAATGACTGTAGCATTATTCTATTTGGCTAGCATCTTTTGTTGTAATTGGGTAACCTACAATAGGTGCTCCTCGCTCTTTTATTGTAATGTTGCTTTTTCATGCCTAAGGGTCATCACTACATCCTTTACTTATGTGAGCCCTACCTTTAAAGAATCATTTTAGGCCTGAACCACTTGGTGAGTCTAAAGAGAAATAGTATTTTGTAACTATTTATTTAGATTCTATATTTCATTATCTCTTCTATTGATCTCTGAGGTTAAACTATTATAGTTTGCCTTTTCCTTGGCTAGCTCAGCTTCCATCTTTTGTAGCCTTCTTGATATCTTCAAATAGTCTTCAGTGATTACAGAAGTTGATTCAGTCAATAAATTAACTTTATCCTATGGTCTAAAGAGTGACATGTCGATGGCTACTACATTCATCATGTAATCTTCTAGCTGCATCTACTCCATTGGATTTATTACATTTGGTGACAAATGAGTCACCATCAATTGCTACTGGATGGGGTCAAATTGTGACCACAAATGGGGTGTAGCCAAAGCTTTATTCTCCTTAATCTTCTTCTTCTCTATTCGGGCTTCCCTTGCCTTCCTAGCAGCATATGCTTGGGTCTAGAAGGTGGAAGGAGAGGCAATGTGCCCACTCACAAAAGGATGTCCTCGTCGAAGACCATATTGAATAGCCAATTGTTGGCTATGGGCAATCTAAGGAAAAGGTTTCTTGGGAATAGAAGGGGAGAAATGAGGTAATGTTAAGACCTAAGGTGGCACTGATGGGGCGAAATGAGAAATGGGAATGGTAGAAGTGGCAGGGGATGTCATTTGGCTAGATGAAGGCATCATGCCAACAAGAGAAGAAATAGAGTGAGAAGGAGAGGGAGGAATAATGCTTACCTAAGGCATGATTATAGTACCCTATAATTGGCACTGTGTGGTGTCCATCTCCTCTTTTGAATGAAATTGAAGATGTACCCTCTTTTGTTTCTTGGGTGTCTCTTGTTCTTGCTACATCCTTTTCCTTCCACGTCTACTTTTTGTGGAAAACTAGGAATATCTATAATCAAGGCCGATGGGGAAGCTTGTGATGATGAAGGCATAACACTTTTATACATTTCTATGGTGCTAAGAGATTGGGGCTAGACTAATACAGTTGTTATAGCTGTAGTTTGCTCTAAGGCTTGTGACTCTTGGTTTGACCTAGCCCTAGCTTCTTTCTCTTCACCCAATGTCACAAAATTACCTATCTCTAGGCTAGATATAGGGGAGAGATGACACTCATCCCATATTTCTTCCCATCTTTCATTTGTGTCTACGTTTCCAAAAGAATGGGTTGTTTGACAAATTTCCTACCTATACTTCTAATAGGCCTCTATCTTCTCAGTATCCCAATATTTATTCTTTAAATATTTCCTTAAGCTAGAAGTCATTCTGACTTTAGGATCATAATCTCTCTTTTTAACATAAAATGTCTCTCGTGGTCTATTTTGTGGAAGTGGCAAGTTTGTTAACTCAACATAAAACCTAGGATTGTCTTCCCTAGGATTTTTCCTAGTTTCCCAAAAAGGGTGGCCCTCATGTGCAATTCTGATTGTGATTCTATTAGTTCATTTCTAAGAGGCTATGAAATCATCTAGGTCATAAACCTATTTGTCCTCTATTAAAAGGAAACCTAGAAAGGCTAGCTTTCTGAGCAATACAACTTCAACATCTCTAGTTTCCAAAACCATGTCATTTGTCATCCATGGTAGATTATACTTTTTTCTCTTTTTATTTCCTGATTCAAATTCATTATCAATTATGGATACCTACTTGGTGACCTCTAAGAATGCTAACCTAAGAGTCAAGATCTTGGGTAGAAAAATTGGTTCCCCACAAAAACCATGGACTCTTATAATGATATGGTGGGATCCAAAATAGAAATCACAAGGAATTGGGCAACTAGCCAAAATATTTGAAACACTGGGGAATAATCTATTCATAATTGGTTTGGGACTGAGGTGGCAAAAAGTAGGAGTTACAAATAATTCCCAAAACTCATATGGGTCACTAGTCTTTGACAAAATGTGTGTCCATGCAGACACAGGAATGGTCCTTTGGAGATCAAAATTTGGGTCATACATATTAAGATACATATGTTGGGTAAAGATTTCAGAGTTCTGAAAAAGCATGAGGTGGAACAAATAGAAAGAATACCTGAACACTCCTTTTGATCTGAAATGGGCCAATTGTTCTACCATCGAGAAAGCAATTTGCTCAAAAAAGTCAAGCTAGATTCATTGTCAATAGTCTTTAGCCTAAAAAGGATAGCCATTTGTTCTACATACACTGCCATATCATCTTTTTATTAGGATCTTAGAGTACAATTGATTACTTTTGTATAAGCAACTAAACATGGAATTGAAACTAGAAGTAATAAGTAACTAGAAATCAAAAACAACAAATAATAGGAGATACAAGAAATAACCAATCTGTATTAAATTCTTCCAGAAGGAAATACAATGAAGAAATCTCTCTCTACTCACACCTCACAGATGTATAGTAATTCTCCCTCAAGAGTTCTCTCTCTCTCTCTCTCAATCAATTACAATCAACTCAATTACTGAATTGTACATGCTATGAGGATCTAACCCTAATATATAGTATACTACAACACTAGGGTTCATGAGCCATGCATTCACCACCCTTAGATTCACCTCTTAAATCAAAGGCTCAAATTTGTTCTTCTAAAAATAGCAATTCTAGAAATGCACAAAAGTTGATGTCGATCTAAAGATGATCGATGTCAGTCAAAACCTAATTGATGTTGGTCGACCCCTAACTGATGTCAGTTGGTTCTGACTGATGTTGATTACTGTGTAAGCCTAGCAACATCAACATTAGCTCATTAGTAAAATTTTTAGCTCCACAACTCAAAAATCTCCCACTTGGAGATAAACAACTGCACTTGTACTTATACAACAACATCCTCTAAACATATTTGGCTTGTTTCTCCCTCTTCAAGTTCAATCTTGAAGACCAACAAAATTTGAATGAAGATTCAACTTCTCCTTTGTTACCGGCTTTGTTAACATATCAGTAGGTTTCTTATTCATATGGATCTTTTCTAGCTTTAACTGTCCATCCTCCAATACCTATCTAATGAAGTGGTACCTAAGCTATATATGTTTGGTTCTTAAATGAAAGGCTGAATTCTTTGCCAAATGAATTACACTTTGACTATCACTGTACAATCTACAACTCTCTTGCTCCTTTCCCAACTCTTCCATGAACCGAGTCATCCAAATCATTTCCTTCCTAGCCTCTGTGACTACACTGTATTCTACCTCTATAGTAGACAAGGAAACAACCTTCTACAACTTTGAAATCTAGCTAACCACCATTCCACCAATAGTGAACACATATCTTATGGTGTTTCTCCTACCATCCAAGTCACCTGCCATATCTGAATCTACATACCCATGTAGAAAAGTGTTTAACCCTCCATAGCATAAATGCCTACTGTTGGTCTCTCTCAGATATTTCAGAATCCATTGAACTGCTTTCCAGTGTTCCTTTCCTAGATTGGCCATAAACTTGCTGACAACTCCCACTGCTTGGGCAATATCTGGTCTAGTACATACCATTGTATACATCAATCTCCCAACTCCTGAAGCATATGGAACTCTACTCATGTACTCAACCTCATCATGTGATTTAGGACACTATTCTTTGCTCAACTTGAAGTGTCCAGCCATAGGTGTACTTACCAGTTTTGCATCTTGCATATTGAACCTCTCCAACACCTTATTCACATAATCCTCTTGAGACAAAATCAAACTGTGATTTTTTGTGTCTCTCTTAATACTCATGCCAATGATTTTTTTTTCTGCTCCTAAGTCCTTCATGCCAAATGTGTGAGCTAATTTTACCTTAAGCTCAGTAATTTCCTGCATGTGTGAACCTGCAACAAGCATATCATCTATATATAGTAAAAAGATAATATAACTACCATTATCCAATCTGTTAAAATAAACACAATGGTCAGATTGACATTTACTAAATCCATGCTCTATCATAAACCTGTCAAACCTTAAATACCATTGTCTTGGAGCTTGCTTAAGACCATATAAGCTTTTCTTCAACCTGCACAAAAGTTTTTCCTTACCTTTGACCTCAAAACCTTTCATCTGACCATATATATCTCTTCATCCAAATATCCATGAATAAATGTTGTCTTAACATCAAGTTGCTCAAGATGCAAATCCTCAATAGCAACTAAAGACAATACAGTCCAAATAGAAGTCATCTTTACTACAGGAGAAAAAATTTCACCAAAATCAATACCTGGTTTTTGTGCAAATCCCTTTACTACCAACCTAGCCTTAAGTATCATTTGTCCATTCTCTCCTTCCTTTAACCTATATACCCATTTGTTTTTTATTGCTTTCTTTCTAGCTGGCAACTCAACCAAATCCCATTTATGGTTCTCTTCCAAGGAATCAATTTCCTCATTCATGCCATGTTCCCACTATATCCTAGATTCTACCTGCATTGCCTCATCAAAACTTTTTGGTTTTCCACAATCAGTAAGCAACAATTAGTATAAAGAAGGGGAATAATGAATTGGAGGTTTACTTACCCTTTCAGACCTCCTTATGGGAATTTAAGACTCATTTATAGCTTGTTGTATGCCCAAATTTTCTTCTGACAGTGACTGATCCCAGTCATCTCTGATCGATGTCGATCTGCACCCGACTGATGTTGATTCCTCCTAATCAATGCTGATTTCCACCTGACCAATATCGGTCTCCACCTGATTGATGTCGATTTCAACCTGACCGACATCGGTCTCTATGTTTTTTTGTGAGTGATGATTTTTACCCGTGAGCTCATTTTGGATCATAACCTCTCCCAAATCAAGATTGCCCTGCTCAAAATTATTCAATCTCTTGAGCTGATCACTGTACATCACCTTCTCATTGAAAACTACATCATAGCTTCTAATAATTTTGTTAGTTTCTAAATTCCACAACTAGAATTTGAAATCTCTAAAACCATAACCAATGAAAGTGCACCACATAGATTTAGCATCTAGCTTCTTTCTATTTTCTTTATTAATGTGCATAAAAGCTTTGGAACCAAAAACTCTGAGAAATGAAAGGTCTACCTTTTTACCTATCCAAGCCTCTTCTAGAATTCCACATTCCAGTGTAGTAAAAGGTCCTTTGTTAATTAGGTAAATCATAGTATCTATAGCTTCTACCCAAAAATGTAAGGGCAAACTAGCATGCAACCTCATACTCCGTGCACACTCCATTATTGTTCTATTCATCCTTTCATCAACTCCATTTTGTTGAGGTGTCTTTGGAACCATCCTTTCCATGTGTATTCCACTCATAGAATAGTAACTATTGAATTTATTGCTGTAGTACTCACCATTATTGTCAGATCTAAGGCACTTCAATCTCAAACCTGTTTCATTCTCAACAAAAGATTCCCATTTCTTAAATTTGTCAAAAACATCAAATTTCCTTTTTATGCAATAAACCCATACCTTTCTTGTAGCATCATCAATGAAAGAAACATAATACTGTGATCCTCCAATAGAAGCTACATGAGCTGGTCCCCACATGTCTGTGTGAACAAGCTCTAACTTGTGCTTCTTTTTTGTTGACCCAGTTTTGAGAAACCTCACTTTCTTCTATTTTCCAAAAATATAATTCTCACAGAAATCTAGATATATGTTTTTCAAATATGAAAGCTTACCTTTTGACTTAACAAAATTCATTCCCTTCTCACTCATGTGACCAAGCCTACATTGCCACAACTTTGCATCTACATCTAAAGTAGATAAAATAGAAAGATAATAATCAGTAATACAAGTAGATAGATAAAGTGTACCTACTCTCTTACCTTTTGCTAATGCAAGTGCACCCTTGGAAACTTTCCAAGATTTAGATGTGAGAGTTACTGTGCAACCCTCATCACCCAACTTTCCTCCAGAAATCAGATTCCTCTTCAGGATGGGTACATGCATGACATCCTTCAACACCCATGTGTTTCCATTCTACAATTTTAGCTGCACTTTTCCTTTGCCAATAATTTTACAAGGCTCATCATCCCCTAAATAAATATTTCCAAAATCTCCATGGACATAATCATTGAAAAATTCTCTATTTGGGGTTGCATGGAAAGAGGCACCATAATCTAAAACCCATGATTCTAATTTATTATCCAAAGAAAATATAAGAGCATCCTATGTAACAATACCTGCAACTTTTGCTTCTTTATTACCTTCATGCTGATTTTCTTTTTTATCCTTCAAACAACAATCTTTCTTTGCATGCCCTTTCTTTCCACAATTCTAGTAGGTTATTCTTCCATTTCTAGATTTGGATCTACTTTCCATCTTTGATCTTGATTTCCCTTGCTTGCCTTTCTCTCTTTCCCTTCCCCTTCTTTCAACACTTAAAGCATTACCTGATGTTTCCCTTGTGCTTTTCCTATGAATTTATTCATTCAAGATTACACTAACAACATCATCAACTTTAAAGATATTTGAAGCAGATACAGTATTACTAACTTCCATTACCAAACTATGCCAACTTTTAGGTAAAGAGCATAAGATTAAAAGAGCCTTAATTTCATCATCAAAAACTATTTTGACTAAATTTAACTAATTTACTATTGTATGGAAATCATTAAGATGACTAGATACAGATCCACCTTCCTGCATTTTCAAATTAAATAATTACTTCATAAGATATACCTTATTCGAAGATGAGGGTTTTTCATATAAATTTGCCAAAGTATCTATTAACTCTACCATTGTCTTTGCCTGTGATAAGTTGGAAAACACAGGAGCTACCAGGCTCAACCTTATAGATCCAAGATCTATCAAGAACATTCCATTCTTCATCTTCCATATCTATGGGATTCCTTGAAACCCCACCCAATGGTAAATACAGATATTTTTGATATAGATAATCTTCAATCTGCATCCTCCATAACTGATAATTCTTTCCATTGAATTTCTCCATTCTTAGTTTACTTTCTTCTACCATTGCTTTGCTCCCACTCAATTAGAAACCCCTGTGAGTGAATTCTATAATCAACAAACACTAACACGCTCTAATACCAGTTTTTAGGATCTTAGAGTATAATTGATTACTTTTGTATAAGCGACTAAACACGAAATTGAAACCAGAAGTAATAAGTAATTAAAAATCAGAAATAGCAAATAATAGGAGATATAAGAAACAACCAATCTATATTAAACTCTTCCAGAAGGAAATACAATGAAGAAATCTCTCTCTCCTCACACCTTGTAGATGTACAGTAATTCTCCCTCAAGATTTCTCTCTCTCTCTCCCAATCAATTACAATCAACTCAATTATTGAATTGTACATGTTATGAGGATCTAACCCTACTATATAGTATACTACAACACTAGGGTTCATGAGACATGCATTCACCACCCTTAGATTCACCTCTTAAATCAAAGGTTTAAATCTGTTCTTCTAAAAATAGCAATTTTGGAAATGCATAGAAGTCAGTGTCGATCTGAAGATGATCGATGTCGGCCGACCCCTAACTGATGCTGGTTGACCCCTAACCAATGTCGGTAGGTTCTGACCAATGCCGGTTACTGTGTAAGCCCAACAACATCAACATTAGCTCTTTAGTGAAGCTTTTAGCTCCATAACTCAACACTTTCATGCCAAAGAAAAGAGCCATCATAAACAATGCATCTTGGCTAGCCTGTGGGAATTGAGCTCTTGGTATAGGGAGTGTGGGTACCGTAGTGTGATCATCACCCATTTGTAACTTAGATCTCAAGAACCTTGTCTAATTGTTGATATTTTTCCACTTTCTTTGCATCTTAGCAATAGTGGGAAACATAGCTATACTATCATGATGTAGGGATAACATATCCCTTATAGCTTGTGGTGTGATTTACACTATTAATGGGCCTCATTGAATGGTGTCTGAAAGTGCATGAAGCAAGTCTACAGATAATTTGACTAGCTTAGGGCATGAATGCACATCTTGGACAATGAATTGAGCTAGTTGTGAGGTCCATATCTTGATGACAAATGTTTCAAACTATCCTACTTTGGCCCTCTGTAGACACCTTTGATGTGCCCCTTCTCTAATATTTTTGTTACTAGCTCTCTAAAGAATTGAATCCATGATGCCATCCACATAATCCTTTATTTTCACTAAATCACTTGTTGGGCTAGCCTCAAGAAACCTGGTCCTTAGATAGGCCTTCAATGGTTGTGTGGGAGCTAAAGCATATGATTTACTTGTAAGAAACCTATCAAGGGATTCATACATCCCAGCTCCTTGTTGTGAAGATTGTGCCCCCTCCATCTTTTTATCTTCTCTATGGTAACTTGTATGAATCTTTGTAAAATAGAGGCATTTTCACTGAAGCAATTTACTATGCACAAAAAGTGCAAGTAGCAAGATATTTTTACGTAGATGTAAGAATTTTTGAGAACTTGTAAACTTTAACCCTTGCTAAAAGGTATTTATTGACCTATCAAGTCTCAAAATGGCATTAAACTCAGATAACCATTAGCATATCCGACTTAATCTTTATGGAAAAATGAGATAGACATGTTATGCAAGTGGCAGCGTAAGGTACCTTGGAGATTTTTAAAGATTTGAAGATATTCAATACATTGGAGAATTTTTGAAAAATTTGAAAATTTTGAGCTGTTGACTACATGTTTAAAGAACACTTATTTAAAATAAAAGTGAGAAAACAAAAAATGGGAAAACAAAGCAGGAAAACAAAGCAATATAGAAAGTGGAAACTACCTAACTACATTAATGAAGCATCTTTATCTCCCTCCTAGTTCAAAACCAAAATTTCTAAATTCTCTTTCATGACAAGCCAACTTATGTTGCCATACAAGTGATTGAATTGGGTATGGCTTTGGTGAATTTCCCTCGATGAATGCCTCCTTGATTTTCCTAAATTCAAGTGAGTCTGAGTCAAACATGCTTCCAACATATATAGACTCTTCTTGTTCTTGGAAGCTCATCGAATATCTGCTCTTGATATTGGCATGTCTTACTAGGAAATCAATTAATGACTTAATTCCTTCTGATTCAAACTCTAGTTTTACTGCATGCTCATCCTCCTTAATAACTTAAAAATTAATAATATCTTGAAAGGATAATTTTGAAGGTTTGTAATGATTTTGCACATGTAATTGAGGCTCAATGTTGTTCTGCTTATCTATAACCAGTTCATAGCTATCTTGAAAATGGTATAACCAAACTCAATTATTTCAAACAAATCATTTAAATCATGGTCCAAGAATTGTCCATGCTCCTCCTCATCATCTTGCAAAGTAATAAGAAAGTCACAAATTATTTCTTCTTCATTAGGGGTCAAAATATATGTTTTTGATTTCTCACTACGAATCTAAAATTCATAAGAGACCCAAGGATTAATAGAAGAGGTATCTTTTAACTTTTCTTCCTCTAGAACATTTGGAATTCTATGATCTTCATCAAGTATAATGTAAGTGCCTAGACCAATGGAGTCGTAATTTCCATATGGGTCACTTTGCATCATAGCTAATAAATTATCATTTTCTTCTTCTTGATTATACCCAATCCATTCACCTAGCTCTTTGACAAAGATCCTCTCTTCTTTATTCATCATAGCATGGGTTGCCTCTAACTTTGTAGTGGGCTCATTAGTGATGTGATATTTATATAATGGTTCAAACAATATCTTCATCTTTGAACCGTATTTGGTTCTTAAGATGAGATGAGACCAATCAAGGGACATGTATCCCCCTATTTCAGCTGTAAAGTCTCTTGATAAACATAAGCCAAAAATAAGAGGTATATTTATCACTACTACATCTTGATGTACAATTATATTAGGACAATCATATAATTGTAATTGGAGATGTTTGATTCTCCCTATGGTTTGTACTACTTTGCCATCTAGCTGTATGACTCCTTGAGTGTGTGGTTCATACTTAATTCCTAAAGCATTAGCTATTTGCTTGGGCATTACTATAGTACTAGCCCCTTAATCAATCATCCAGTAGTTTCTTGCGAACTATTAAAGTTAAATAGAAGGGATCAAATTTGGATTTGCTTACCTCTACTGTATTATTCACTAGGGCTATTGTCTACAGATGATCTGTATCTTTAAGCTTTTCTTTTCCGACAGTTCCTTCTTTGGTAACAGTACCTTTGGGCACTGCTTGGCCTTGTAGAGATTCTTATAGTAGTGTCTTCTATTTAGGAATAGCCAATATATCCCATATTGATACTTGTGCTGGAGTCTTCTTTAATTGATCCACCACATTTATTGGTCCTAAAGTCTGAGCTTTTTGAACATAAGGATATCTTGTTTTCTCTAGAATTTGGGTAGGAGTCCCTTGATTTTGCACCAGCTGAGGCATTTCTTGTCTGATGGTAGTGTTTCTTTGTCCTTGAAATGGAGGATTATCCATGACTTGACTATTTGCAATCTTAGGCCATTCCACCATCCTTCTCTTTGATCTGGTGTAATAATTAGATTACACCATTGGTTTTTTGGAGGTAGATGTTTCATTTAAGAAAATTAATTCTTCATCTTCAACCCATGAGAACAAAGCATGTTCCAGGGCTATTTCTTCCTCTTGTTTCAAGGACATACCTTGCATCTAAGCCACTAGGACTGAATTCTACATACCAGGAGACTCGTAGGCTTGATTGTCACTAGAACTTGTAAACTGACCATCCATACTTATTCACTCTACCACCTTTTGTTATAGATTACCCATAAGACAATATCTAGGTGCATGAGCATTGTTGCAAGGGAAACACCAGGCATTAGTGTTATATACATAGTTATTTTGCCCTGGAACAATATCCCTATTTGAATTGGGAGGAATAGTTTGTGAGGGTGTGGGGACTGCAACCAATTGGTTTGTTGGCTGATAGTTATTTTGATTCAGAAGACCTTGATATTGGTTTGGCTGAGATGAAAATCTATTTCCTTGATAGCCTTGATATGGAGGCTTAGAGAAAGTATTTTGCTATCTTTTTAGATTGATCAGCTCATTAGAAAATGTCCTTAGGATATTTTTGATATCATCCAACTCAGATGACTGAGTGGGGACAATTTCTTTAGTAGATGGTTGAGGGTAAGTGTACATAGACATAGGTGAGCTTATAGATTTAGGAACTTCTTGAGGTAATGGCAAGGAAATTTCTGGGAACATAGGCATGGGAGGCCTTGGAGGTAATTTTCCAACATCTATCAAATTATTCTCAGCTCTAATAGCATAGTCATAAGCCTCAGGAAAAGTGTGTCCTCCAAGTGACTGAATCATAATAGATATATCTGAATTCAAATCCTTAAGATAAAACACTATGGCCATACCTAGTAATGGTCTAGCTATAACAGGGATTTTGTCCCAAGTCTTTTGAAATTTGGAATTGAATTCAGTTATGCCTTCTTGTGGTCCCCTTTGAATGGTTATTAATTGCTATAACAAATAAGACTTATCACCCTTCTCTATGAATCTTTCAAAGAAAATATCTCTTATCTGATCCCATGTAGATATGGTATTTGGGGTCAAAGACCGATACCATTTTAGAGCCTTCCCTTTAAAATAAGCTGCTAATAATCTTATGGAAACTTTTTGCTATGTGACAACATGTATAGCATAGACATCTAATACATCTTGCAGATGCTCTTAAGGTGGTTTAGAGTCTTGCCCATTGAATTTAGGCAAAGCTTTTAGGGCATTCACTAGGATAGGGTCCCAAGTGTCTATTGGTATTGAGAGAATTAAGGGACTACCAATATTCCAACTTGCATAATTTCTTAGGGGTATAGGGGCTCCCATATTTGCTATTGGTATTGGTTCAAATTAGTTGGCTCTTCTTCTTGGCCTTGTTACCAAAGGTGGCAAAAGATTACCTAGATTTATAGCAGATTGTGATCTGGCTACAGGTCCACAACTATGACTTCTCGTAGCTCTTTGGTTCATATGATCTTGAAAGAAACTTCAAGATTGGTCTAACCAAGTGTGCCAAAAATTGTTGATAATTTAAAATTGTGCTTGATTACAACCAAAAACAATGGTAAGTTTCAAGATATGGGACTTGTGTCTTGAAACAACCTCCATATTTTAGAGAAGCTGGCTCTTCTTTAAATCAAATAAATACTAGGAAAAATGATATGAATTTAAATTAGAAACACAATGCAAGAAAGAAAATCTAATCCATGGTGATGCACCTAAATGTAATTTGACCTTAATCCTGAGCACAATGCGACTATATGTAGGATTCATTTACATTTAAGAGGAAACAAGTGCATGATTAATGTAAAAGATTGAAATAATAGAAATAAAGGCTCACAACATAGACTTATTTTACTGAGATACAGAAAATGTCAACAAAGGCATAGGTTTAAATCTTTTTATTTGAATTTTCCCATCACATAAGAGGTGCAGAAACACATACAGTTATGTAAACCTTCCAACTCAAGAAAATGAGACAAAAGAAAATGACATTCCTAATCACAACATTATAAAATCTATAGTCTGGACTACTTTTGTGAATGACAAAATAATATCAACAAACACATAGGGTTTAATCTTCTTATTTGAATTTTCCAATCACATAAGAGGCGTAAAAACACATACAGTTATGTAAACCTTCCAACTCAAGAAAACAAGACAAAATCAAATGATATTACTTAGCCACAACTCTAGAAAGTCTAAACTTGTTACAATAATTCTCTCTCAAAAATTCTCTCTGATAATTGATGATGATTCCCCTTCTCTTGGTGATCTCTGCATCCTTATTTATAGCCTCGAATCCACTTTGGATCATCTACTTGTTCCCAATCTAATGGCCCAAATCAAATCTTCCCTAACTAAACATGTCTAATAGAAGATATCTTATATATTTTGAAATGCTTTGTTTTCTAGTAGTTCATTGGCTGTAACATATTGCAAGATGCTCCCTTCTCTTAAATGATAGGTGACACTTATAATATTTTTTGTCTTTGCTCATGACTATTTCACTTTTGACACTTATCACAATTTGCTTCCTCAAAACTTCAAAAGCTTGAAAGAAAATGAGACCTACAACATCTCTTACCCAAGTAACTTTAAAAGGGACATAGGAATAGGTGGCAAACTTCGATGCTTCATCAAAAGATACATGGCAATCTCTTCTTTACTCATCTGGGGTTACATGGTGGTCTCCACTACTTTTAGCTACGCTATAGAAGATGACACTTGGCGGTCTCTGCTTTACTCTGTTTATAATATAGAAACAATAACGGGTCTTATTTCTCATTTACAAGGACAATGACACTTGGTGACTTCTGCTTATTTTAGACACAAAACTTAGGACCCACCATGGTTTTTGCTATATTAGTGAATCAAAGATGAAGATAATTCAGAATGTGACACATGGTGGCTTCTGTTTTCTTTTGCTGGAGTACATGGTAGCTTCCGTCACTTTTAGAAAAGCAATACTGGGACCTTCCTTGACTACCAATTAGCACTTTTTGCTTGATCTTGATACTTAGCTTTTGAAATCTTTCACTAAAAAGAGATGAAATGTAGGTGCCGATATGAAACTATGGATGACGATACTTGGTGCATTCCACTGAGCCACTATAAGACATGTGGCACATTTTGACCAACTCATAGAAAATATAAAAGGTACCTTGGATGATGACACTTGGTAGTTTCCACTGAGAAGGATGCCTCAGACGATGACACTTGTCAGCTTTTTCTTGATCTCAACACTTAGATAAAATGAATCAAAAAGTAAAATAGAGTCCATGCTCTTGTTTTAAAACTTTGCTATCCCAGACCACAATATGCGAAGGCAAAATTTTACAGCGCGCGACTGAAAAATAGAATGAAATTTAGAGTAAATTTTTACTCTACAATTAGTTATCAATTTATCTATTCAATTATCAATTTTATCCATTTAATTCCTTCTCTGATCAATTTTTTAATTTTCCCTTCTTTGTTCAATCGTATTCTTTAATTCAATTTTAGTCTAATAATAAAATTCTCATATTTTATTAATTAAATGTCTTTTAAATCTATTTATTTAACATTCTTTGAATTACTAATTTGCATATTGTCCCCCTCTAAAGGACATCTTTATGAAAAGAGGAATATTAAGATCCTTATAATATACCCTTGAGTGCACACTAATTAAAAATAAATAGGGATTATTCTCTAATAATCATCTTGGAAACAAGATTAAAGGACCACATTTATGATGCATGTGATTTATTAGAGAGGACGTTCCACCATTAATCTTGGAAATAAGATGAAGGGCCTACATACATTCATCTTTGTTAGATACAAATGGGTTTCCTCTACCCTTCATCTTGGAAACAAGATAAGGAGCTTATATTAATCCATCATTGATATTCTTTAAGGTCATCCTCTACCTTTATCTTGATTGAGATGAAGGGATTACATCATTGATCCATGTACTTGATCCATGTTCACAATTAAGGACCCTTTGGTAAACATTCATCTTCATTTCAATATGAAGGTTCCTCCTCAATCTATTTTTTGTATAAATATACCTATTTGAAATGAAATTATACATGCTAAAGATCTATATTCAAATGCTAAGTATTTCTTGAATCACCTTATGCATCAATTTTCTACTCTTTGATAAAATCTAAATGATCCATAGATTTAATAGAGGTGTCTAACTATAATTGACATTGACAAATATTATCTATATCTATATTAAATTCACATCCCAATAAATATAAGCTACAATTAAGGTTTGCATCATACTTGATTAGAATCTTTATAAGAATTGGAATTCCTTTTATATTTGTTGAGGTAATAAGGGTGGGGTTTTCATATTTTTAATCAGTTTTCTTGTCTTTAATTTTTTTGAAAATGTATAAGATCCATTATCTATCAAAACCCTTCATGCCTCAAATTCAAAACAATAGTTAAAAAATATCATAAATTCTTAATCCAACCCATACAAAATAATAAAAGATAGGCTTTCAACCAAGTTTCCTTGTGACTCTAGATTCAATTAATTTCAAAAACACAATAAGATCAACATAGATATGCTAAGAGGAAAATGTAAAATTGAAAAATCACCAAAGACATAATAAAAGTGCATTCCAAGCATTAAGTGACTACGTACAACCAATATTAGTTATTACACTAAGACCTATAACACCCGACAAATTTATGAAAATTAAAAAACATAAGAACAATATTTATGTAGTTATACACCATTCAAAATGAAGTGTCCAAACCTAGTATTCATGTAAATCAAGCCAAATACCATTACATTGAGCCAAGATAAAAATCCTTATAATTAAAAATAAAGGTCTTCATCAATAAAAAATGAAATACCAAATAAAAGAAAATAATAATCCATGAAAAACCTATTCCAAGGACATCAAATCAAATTAAATCAAGCACAAAGTCATCAATAAATCTCAACATAATTCTACCAAAAATCCACAAATCCAACATTAGTTCAATCCATACTTGTTAGGATAAAAATCAAATAAGAGTACATAACCAAAGTGTCAAGAAGGGGTCAATTGCAACAACACATTCAATTTATCTAAACTTAGATTCATGGATTTAGATAAGACACAACAACATTACAACACAATTTTTACCCTTATAGGTTAAAATGAAGCATTTCAAAATAACTCATAACCAAGTACTAAACCCTATTCATATTGAGATTAAAATTCTAATAAGAAACATCTTGGTACTAATATTAATCAATAAATCATAAATGTAACCAACATTTATGTGAAAATTTAAACCCACATGAGTAAAATGAAATGCAATATAAATACAGTATTTGGGCAAGAACCCACAAAGACCCCAAATTGAAAATATCCACTTCTATTAAAAATGCACGCCACATAGACAATACTAGAGTATAGCCTCATATTTTTTGTTGTAGGTTCATCATGATGTCTCATGAATTAATCATGAACCTATAATATCTTAAAAGAAGGAAAATACGTATGCTTATAAAATAAAAATAATCAACCCAAAAATAAACATATACTCAAGAAAAACCCTTACTTATAGGATTGGAGGTTATCATAGAGAGAAATGGCTTTTTTTTTTCTTGGATCTTGTTTCCTTATTCCATTCAATATAAAAATGATCCCATAAAACCTCCCTCCCTTTCCACACCATGGACTATAAAGCTTCCTTTGGATGAAACTATAAATCCCCTTTCTAACACCATCAAATAAGGAGAAAAATGTAGAGCCAAAACCTGCTAAACCTCTATGCCAACAATCTTGATAGTTCCACTAGATCCCACATCTATCTTATACGAAAAATTATAGTTTCCCCCCTTAAGGATTCAATCCAAATAAACCAAAAAATGAAATTTACAACATTCCAAGAAGGAACTCAAATATAGAATCTTCAAATATTGAGCCAGCATGGCCAAAATCATTAAATATGTCAAGCCATATTACACACATCAATTTATTTCCACTTCATTATAATTGGGGTTGGTCTAGGTCAAAGCCTTTGTGTAAGTTGAAAGGCACCCTATGATGGATAGTCACTAGTTTAAGTCAAGGTATATGATACAAAACCAACTCATCATGATTATGGATCAATCAAAAACAACACCAAGTAGACCAAACCAAAGGTGGATGGGCTAAATTCCACACAGGATTACTAAACACCCTCCAAGACTCATACAAAAGTGAAATGTGAGCATGAAACATAGACAAAGGAAAAAATAACCAAGATAATCAAATCAATAAATTTAAGCAAGGGATAAAAAAATAAAAGTTTCTCATATACATTAACAACATAATCAAAACTGTACAACAATAAATGAAAATTTAATAAAGATGAAAAATAATACATAACATAAATAATATTATCTAAATCAAAATAGTAATAATAAGAAAAGACTTAAAAGATAAAAAATGTCTTAGTAACTCAATTATAACTCATTATACTTGTTGGAGTCATCTTAGACTTCTCATTTTCCTCTTTACTCTTCCCCAAGCCATCAAATCCCACCATCGAGCCTAGCCCATTACCCTATCCCTATAACCACCAAAATGAGACATCATAAGTACTTAAATAAGTATCAATATCTAATAAATAATATATTCTAAAATAAACATAATATATAAAAATGGCATAGTGAATACATAATAATAATCTATAGTAGAAATTTTCTATAATCAAGACAAATAAACATGATATCTGAACACAACATTTGCATCAATCAACATCTACAGTGATCAGTCAAGTGTTAACTAGAATTCAGTAGAAACATACTATAACAATGTCTCAAGATGAAGATATATAATTTAGCATAAATTATAGTCATGACATCCTCCCCTTCTTAAAGAGGAGCCTCCCAATGACTTACAAAATATCTAAGGAACCAAAATTACCTAAAATATGTTCAACTTACAAAGTATCACTCTATAACATTTTCACTCCTCTAAAGTGGCACTGATCATCATTACCATATTGGAATTTTAGTTACATCCATTAAGATAACCATGTATTTATTTGAATCAAGACAAATATTAATGCCTTTCTTAATTTATGTGCCATTTGTGACACTACGATGGGTAATATGGGGTGTGGTGTAGATCATTTTTCTAGCACAATATTCCACCATTATCACTATTTTGGTTGTAAATTTTATAATTACATTCCTTACAAGGCCATCTATTACAATAAAAAATTAATTAGACTCTTTTTCAAAAATAATTTCCAACCTTACCCTTACCTTATCAAAATGAATTGGAAAAATTATTAATCTCAACACAATACTCCTAAATTCAACCATTTATAGCCACCCCTAAAGGGTGTGTAATTTGAAGAAATATAGGAATACAATGTTTTAATTATGGTACATTAACCATTTATATCCACCCCTAAAGGGTGTGCAATTTTAAGAAATATAGGAATACAATGTTCTAATTATGGTACTTTAGACATATCTTAACATGATTTCCATAAAAGTTTTATCAACACTTCTAAGCATGGATTATAGCCATTAGTTCATATAAAGACAAAATTGTTCACTAGGTTTCTCTTTATTATTATTTAATTGAGGGTTATCAGTCTAATATGAAACCATTTAAGGGTCATTACTTTATGTTTTTTCCAAGGATATGTCATCACACAGACCTATGACTTAAGGTCAACAATTGAAATAGTAAAATTTGACTAGGTTTGCAACAATATTTCTAGGTTAAAATTGGAATCCTTCAGTATAAGTGTTATGACTTGGGAATAAACTTAAGTACATTAATAAAATAAGTCCATCAAAAGATAGAAACCCATATTATTATAGTTACATTTATTTTTACATTGTACCATTCATGGGTTATTGTAGCATCCTACACTAACCATAATTAACTTAGGAGAATCCATTCTAGGAATCACATATAAACCCAAGTCTTAAAACATGCATCCATTACTTGTAATCTCACATGATGTTCTAGGGATCCAAATTCTGCCATATTTTATAAGCCATCTGAGGGAATTCACCCAACTTTTAATAATTTTGTAAAGAGTTATATGGGAAACCTAGGATATTTAAATCACCTGATTAGGACTTTCCAATGCTCTTTCTAATCATAAGAATACATTTCAATCATGATTTTATAAAAATAAGGATATTCATTCAATAATATTTATTTTAGGTAAAACAAACATTACCTTACCCATAACATGCTTGCACTTACAAATAATATGTGCCTATCCTTTTAACAATTTTGACCTTGATAATACTGCATAAGAGTCCAATTTATATGACTAAACAATGCTTCATAAGAACTCATTACAATTTTATATTATACCATGGTTGTAATCATCCAACCCAATATAACATATTCATATAACAAACACAATCAACCACTTGTACCCAAAAACTAACTATTGTCTCACTGGGTTTTAACTTGACACCACCTAAAGTGAATTAACCTTAAAAACAACCTTACCTAGCTAGGATCATCTTGACACATGTTCACATATTTTACTCTACCTAATGTCACTTATCATAAGAGTGTCATATCAACCCAATAATTTCTGGCATTTGAGATCTTATCATTAATTTTGATCAAAATATTTAATTCTTAATATAAGGTTATTTAGTGATGTACTTAGAATATTTTTATCATTCTATAAATAAAACTAGCCAATAACCACATAGGTGTTTTTGCTTACAAAATATTCCCCATTTTCATCCTAAAATTAGGGACCCTTTTTTTGCCTTTTGCTCTACTAATGCATGCACTCAAAAAATTTTGGTCTCAACACTGTAACTTGCCTTGGTGGTATATCTTGATTTACATGCTAAATTAGGACTTAAAACTACAACTATTAGAAAGACCATGTCTATGTGAGTCAACTTGATATATTACAATTAGCATAAAATAGAGTTAGGGCCCTCAAATTTGCCTTTAAATCTTAGATCTCACAGATTTCCTTTCTCTCTCAACCTACTCTTGGTGTTTTCTCACATTATCGTTAGGTGACAATAGTGTTGTTGAGTAACAATAGTGTTATTGAGTGGTGATAATACCATTAGGAGATGGAAAAGTGACCAGTCAATGGAAATACCATCATTTGATAATAATTTCACTAGTCAATGAAAACTTTATCAATCAATAACAATGTCATTGATCAATGACAATGTCATCTATCAACAACAACATCATTGGAAGATGATAGTGTCACCAGTTGATGGCAATGCTATCAATCATCCATGTTTTTAGTGAGTGATGATGTTTCTAGTAGTCAACCTAAACTTTTTATGTGTTGTTTTATTTCATATCCATTATTATAGCACTTTTGATGATGTAACTAGTTTTCTTAATTTTGTGTAGATGGTGAATAACATCAAGTGACCATGATGTGAGAAAAATATGTATGGAGAGCCAATAGATTACCACTTTTTAGTTGTTAGGTGACCACATCACTAGTTATCAAGCATTAATAAATATGGGTGGATAGTGTTAAAAATTAATTGGCACATTAAACAAAATTTTTGGTGGCTTTAGATCTATATATTAGATCATTTTTTCATAATAAGTGTTAGTTTTCCTTCTCCAAAAGAGACTAGAACGCCAGTTACCCCTTATTTTTTATTTTTACATATTTTTTTCCTCCATGTTTTATTTTGATGGGTGGATCCTATTAATATTTACACTCAAACGATTATTGTAACCCTATTTTACTATTCAAGTAATATTTTCATTCAATATAGAGTTGTGTAAAATTTCTTTTGTATTTGCTTGTGTGTGGTATATGGTAGTAGTGTATATTTTTCTTTATGTCTCCCTTCTCTTGAAATTTTGGCACTAGTTCACATTGAGGTTGTGTGAATGTTGGTCAGATGTAGGATTGATTTGTTGGTTGCAAGTGTTCAGACAAGTGTGTATTTGGCTACATCCTCCCATGTTTTTTTTCTTTTCCCCTTTTATTTTTCTTATTTTTTTTAATCAATGGGTTAGCTTAGTTTTTGAGTTGTAGTATGAGTTTAATGCTTATATTGATTTCATGTTTTAAACTACCATTAATGTTTTTAAAAATATAAGTAATATATTTGTCTCTTTGAATCAACTGTTTATTCATATTTAGATCATTTGGTTGGTTTCAAAAGCATAAGATATTTATATTTTTAATGCATTTTGACATGGATGAAATACACACACAGGCCCCTTGAATGGAATGTTCATAATTAATCAATTGAGTTACCATACATACTAAGACCAGGTAATTGAGACATTGGGGATATTTTATCACACAAGTCTCCTTTTAGTATAGGAAGTGACTAACAACCCCTACATAAGTTGGCATTTCATAAAACCCTCATAAACAACAATGTTATATGAAAACTACATTAAAAATAATATGTATGTTAGCTTCATTCTTGCTAACTCATGATGTAAATAATTCCATCATAGTTTTTTTACTATAGCATGATCATCATCAATAGGAAATATTCATTATAAATTCTAGGATGGCTCCCAAACTAGCTTATAAGTATAACAGTTGTGGAATTACTAGTGGCATGAATTGATAACCTATGGATTTACGAATAGGTTCATTCATGTTGCCATGAAATAAAGACTACATGAATAGTTATCAACATTATTATATTAGATATCATAAAAAAAATTCCCATACCAAACATTTTTAACACTAAAAGTGACAAGCTCTAATTTTTTTCTCAAGTTTACAATAGATAACTAAATATATTAATTAATATAACTCATTTAGATCCAATGAACATTTTTTTATTCATTTCACTAAATAATAAATCACATTAGTCCTTATCCATTGGAACAACAATGGTTATCAACAACCTTTCTTGATTCATGGTTTTATTAATGTCTTAAGATTCCCCCTTTACAAGTGGATATCTCAAGATTTGTTGACTTACCCGAGTAAATCAATTTTCCACACTCCTTTTGGCCTTACATATTTATGTTTAAGACTTGGTCCCCAAAGGACATAACATTCTAAGAAAATTATGATGTCTATATTGCACAAATTATAAACATATACTGAACATTAATTCCTTTATTTCCATATCGTAGTTCCTATCACTTGTATCCTATTGACTCATTGATAGGAGACATTTTCCATTATATAGTTTGATTTGGTAAGGGTTATCTCAACCAATTTTAGGGTGGATAGAAAACATTTAATGTCGAAGTCACATATTTCCCATAAATAGTAATTTAAATGAAATGCATAGATGTTTTAACATCTTAGTATCACATAAAGCATTGCTCTTTTAGGCTATAGAGCTAAAATTACTTTTCTTACTCTATACTTTTAAATGCCTTATACCTTATATCCTTTCAAGGCCATTAGTGCACTACACCTATTATTCAAAATATCCAAACATTTCTTGTTTTTTCATAATCATTCCATTTATAGATGAGATCATAGACCCCAATGATGCTAAAAATATATCCACTGTGGTTATGAAAACTAACGTCAAGCTCAAGTTATTCTAACCACTTTTGAATAGTTTAGTTTTTGTAATAACTTGAAACATTATAAGAAATAATATTTTATGTGTCCCTTAATTTCATTATAATAATTTCAGAGTTACCAATTTTATTACCTCTAGATTCAATTGGATTAGCTTAGAAAGAAACATCTTGCTTATGCATAGCTGCATACACCCATTGACTAGCTAGTTGTCTAGGTTACCAAGTTGTGAAAACCATTATTAAAGTATTTATCATGATGTTTCCATCATATAACATTCATTATTGGGATTATATGAGTAATATTTGTCCCCATAGATGCTTCACATTAGTCACTTTGGTCCTGATCCTTCTTGTCAAAATCCTTTTTGGTGAGATGTGGAATAAAAGGTTTTTTAATTTAACCTTAGAACATGTCACAACTTCTATTGCTCCATGTAAATTCTAATTCTAATTTGAATTTATGAATTTTCTAGGTAACTAGAATAAATGGTTGGCCTTAAATGACTACCTATTCATTTTAAAGTCTTGCCACTTTTATCTCTTCATCCTTTTCTAGAAATACTTTTTAAGGATTAACTAGGTCAGATTCTTTGGGCTATATCCCTCTAGAGTATACAGGATATTCCACCATAAATAAACAACTTCATTCATTGGTAGGATACCATTTTTTCATTCACATTAGTTATTATGTCAGATAGATGTACTTATACATATGCACATATATGCATTAGTTGTGTCACCTATTTTTCGACCCAAAATGTAGTTTATGGAAGCTTCATGAGACCTTACAACTTTTTTCAACCAAACTTGAATCCATTTATTATATCACTAGTTCTTTTTCCTATTTATTTTCTAGTTCTTTAAATTTTATAGGATAAACACCCTTGATATTATTCAACTTTCATTCCTAGTCTTCAATCTTGCCTTGAATGACTTTCAGGTTGTCAATATCCCATTGAGAACCTCCTCTTTATTATCAATGATGCTAAATAAAATTTAATTTGGGTTATTCACTTTACCATTTCTATCAACATTGTTAATGGATGAGCCATCCTCACTTATATTGAGATTTTATGCACCTTGGCCTTTATTTCTTCTTATCAGGGCATTATTTTCTCGATTATGGTAAGCATGAGCACCAAAAAATATTATTTTATCCATACTCTTGAGGAATATGAAGAATATTATTTTAGACATATTAAAAATTGAAACAATTCTCTCCCAAAGATCCCACTTAGATTAGTAAACCTACTCTAATACCAAATGAAACAACCCCAAATATATGGAATTACTTTACATAGTGTGAGCAGAACTACATGTAAGGGTGAAATAATAAACTATATAATGTGAAACAACATATTAATTGATTGTTCACTAGAAATATTTAAACCATGATCACATTTAATAGATTACAGACACTTAACCAAGATTAAATTACCATTTAAGGATTCTATAAAGGAGCTTGTCACCAATAACGATTATATAGTTCACGTAAATACATGCTCTCCTCTTGGTAGAAAACAATACCAAATTTAACTAGGTAGATAAAGGTAATATGGTAGTCCACTCTACATACCAATGTTAACATGGTCTTTAACATGTTAGGGAAAGTTTATTGACCAAAAGAAACATGCTAGTTCATATGTTCTAGCTTTAATCATCATAGTTTAGAAAGATCAAGGTAAGGGAATGATAACATAGGATTAATACCAATAACCATAATTATCACCACAATAATATTCTTTATTAACCATTAAAAATACCTTCACATTTTACATGAAGGGTAAGGATATTGTAGGCATGGGATCTAGTGCTAGCAGTCGACATTAGGTAACTTAATCTCTAGCTTTGGGTCCTCACACTACCTTAATTCTCCATTTTGTTATAATTAATAATTTACTTAAACTTTCAAATTATAGGCTAGAATAATTTAATAACATCATTAATAATTTCATCTTCTAACTAGTTATCATATTTTCATTACCTATGACCAGCTAGTCATTCATTCCTATACCACCACCAACCATAAACTTGAATGATAGTTAATGTAAATATGATTTAATGAATTATGTATAGAGTGAGTTATTATAACAAATATAATATTTTAAAAATAAATAATTCATTTAATACATATATAATTTAAGGAACATTAATTAATTCATTTCACATCCATCTTTGTAAATGCTTATGAGTAATGTAAAATAAAAACCATACTTTTAAAATGCCAAAGTTCATTCCTATTTTTACCAAAAAAAATCAATTACCAATTAATCAATAAACCAATCTCATATTATGAAAAATCCAAAGGCTATGTTGTCACTCTAGCTCATTTCCAAACTATGAAAGTTGTTGATCATTCAAAACAGTTTAAAATCAGAATTCAGGTGCTTGACTTAAATGTTTGATTTTATAGGATGATTAGTATCATGAAATAATATGTTACTTTTAAAACCAAGTATTCACTAATTCATTGGATACTATGTTACCTTTTAAATGTTTTTTACTCTTTGTGTTCTTGTTTTGGTTTGTGTCTAGCTCTTTGGTTGGTAATTTAAAAGGTGATCAATATTGTGGAGTCAATAATTTATAGGATAAATTGTATCACTTATCAAAAATTTTAATATTATATTAAATTTTGGATTAATAATTTTTAATCAAACAAATACTAAAATATTATTTTTAAGAATATTAATTGTTTTTACAATCAATGTTTTAAGGTTGATGTAATGATTTTAATTTAACCATAACTTTCATGTTTTAATATTCTTATTGTTCATGACACTCTGGCATAATAATTCATCCATTATTTATGAAAATATATAAAGAGGTTTGTGCACATATTCTTAGAAAATGATTAACCTATATCAACCCCTAAGTTCTAAAATTCACAATCTAATTATAACCCAATTTCATAAATGAACTAGATAGAAAGGTCACTGGTGTTATAGCCACTTTCAACACTCATAATAAAAAATATGTAATATCATAATTATCAAATATTATGGCTTAATCCATGAAATATAAAACTATGTTTAGGTCAAACTTTTTGCAACACCTAGTAGTTATTTCTTACAAGTATTTCAGCCTTGCATTGAGTTAGGTTGTAACAAGTGGTTCAAAGGTATATTTATAATGTTATTAAGTTGGTTGAGGACAAAATAGTTTATAGTTTTGTATTAAACATAGTGAATAGTTTTATAAGGTGGGTCCATTTTGATAAATATTGAACTAACATTTAATGCATAGTTTTTCATAATTTTTGAGGAGGTTTGGTGGGTTCATTTGTCCTAGCATATTTTTATAAAAGTAAGATTTTTTTATTGAATGTGGATGTTAGGATGTATATTTTCATTAATATGGTAATTATTTTTATATTTTTTAGTTGATGCAAGATTCTTGGCAGAAAAGACACCATACAAAATTAATTTTGGAACACAGCTCAATTTATACTTGGTTAACATGATTTCAACTTATTCACAATTATTTATTTTCCTAAGAGGAGCGAGGAATAAATTTTTGTTATTGTTTTGAGTGGATTCAATATTTTTTGGTTGAATTTAATGATTTTTGTTTATTTTGTGTGTCTCATGATTTGAATACCATTAGATTTTTATTGTAAAAATGTGAATGGGTTGATAAAGGATTAAACTTATTTTTAAGTTTATTTAGGTTCCAATATTATTTAAAAGGATGATGATTATATTTAACTATCTAATTATATTCCAAGTATTTATGTGTTGAAAAAACATGAATCCAAATATTCTTTTAAAAATGCAGTTTTGGGAATAGTTATTCAAGGTATTCAAAAGCAATAGAAATGGTTATATTGGACTCATTCATATTTCATTTTTTGATTATTTCTTTCTTGATGCATGTTGTAAAATAAATAATACATGGTAAAGTTTATGAATATTTAAAATGAAGTATTATTTTATTTGTAAAATATAATTACTTTAAAAAATTGTCTATTTCTCCTTGCATGTTTCTCTCTTCATATGCCATAGTTTTTTTTAGTTGAATAGTTTGGCAAAGATCACCAGTTGCATTCAGGGTTTTATTTGTTGATATCATAGTCATGTTTTTCATGAATACATTTCTCTTCTATTTTTCATTGTCATTATATACAAAGTGATTGAAAAATTTCTCTATACCATAAAATGCTTAAAACTAGATATAGACTTTTGTTATTGAATAAATGATGTTTCTTCATAATTTAATACTTGTATCATGCATGAAATGACAAAAGTTTGTCATTTCATCCCTAAATTTTATTCTTTAGATCACTTATTTACATTCCTTGTATAATAATCTATGTTCAAAAATGGTTTTTAGTATCTTCAAATGTCTTTGTCTTTGAAACTATTAATTTTGGTTTTATACCTCCATGTAAATTTTGGGTGTTTATTAGAGTAGAAGCTCAAGATCTAATGGTTTATTTTCATTTGAGATAAACATTTCATGTGAATGAATCCATAATTACATAATATTCTAAATATGGTATATGTTTAGTTACATAGTTCTTTAATATATTCAAGAGGTCATATGTTGATATTTATAATCAATGTTTTTAAGATCCAAGGGTTTGAGTTTACAATTTTGATACAGGTAAATAATTAAAAAACCCTTAAATATTGAATTTGGTGAGATACTTAATTGTTTATTAATGGAAAAACCAAAGGTAGTGTAATAAGTCATATCCAATGTGATTTTGATAAATTATTTGGTTAGTAAAGTCTATGTGTTTGAAAGTTGGAAGAGATATTTATAAAATGATAATTTTACATTCATATTCAGTTTGGGAGACTATGATTTTCTCGTGTAGTTGGGTTTTTATGGATGTTTCATTTATATGGAAATGGTTGTTAAAATAGTTATAGGCTTCCTCTTCTCATATATTTTATACTGTATGATTATTTAGAATTGATATAGCTATCTTCATTATGTTAATAAGGAACATTTTATGTTTACATTTCATTCGGTTATTTTATATGAGGTTTAGTGGAAATAACATGGTGCATTATGATGATGAAATATATTTACACATTATGGTGTATTGGGTTTATTGAGACTAAAATTTATTTATATATACACCTATTTTATTAAAAAGGCATATATTTCCTTTTGAATATAAATTTAGTTCATTTAAATCAATTCGAGTTTTTAACATAAGAAATAATGAGAAGATTACGAGTTAGTTCTTCTTGAAAGTTTGTCATTTAATGGATTATACAAAGAGAGAATTTTACCTTATTAGTTTGACTTTTGTGGATGAAATTTAAATGCATGTTACTTGATTGGGATATATTAATGAATTGATTATTATTATTATTATTTCAAATTGTTTGATTTTTAAATCCATGTCAAGATGGACTCAAAACCTGAGATAATATTACATACATGTTTGGAGTAAAACTAATTTTTAGTATAGTGATTTCATTCCCTCTTAGAAGAGCCACCATGATAGCAATTTTTGGGGTTTTAGGGATGTAAATACATTTTATCATCCCTTTCATCATGGAGCCCATATTTATATTCATTTTGATGTGAATGATGAAAACTTTTGGAATATACTTGACAATATACCATCTTCATCTTTTAATATGTGAGGTAATGTTTCTCATATAGGTTATATATGATCCACTTGGTGATATATTATGTTACGATGAGGCATGCCAAGTAAATACTTTCAAAACATGCATAAAAATCTTGATTATATACCTAATACTTACCCTTTTTTTATCATGTTGATTTATTTGTTGAGCTTAACCATAATCTTACATATTAAAACCTACTTTTGGCTATTGTTCCTACTCTTGCTTCTGATAATTTTATGTCTTCTGGTAACAATCATGTTTTTGGGCTTATGTCTCAACCTATGGTCACATGGGTGATGAATAAATTCAAAAATGAGGTGGATTATGATTCTAGAATAACTAATATAGTTGAGTTACCTTCTTCAATTCTAGAGTATAGAGAGAACCAACTAGATAAGAGAGTCTCTTTGATAAATTTGGTTTCTGAGGGTGATTATAATTAGTGTAATTTATATCATGGTGATTCTTGGTTCATTTTGATTCTGATGTTTATATTGTTGGATACTAGTTTCTTGAAACAATTTTTAGACCATTAGTTTTAATTTTTCACCCCTTTGATAGTGGAATTCAATGTTTTTAGTTTTGCTATCATGATCTATTTTGAATGTGATGGTTTCATAATGCTTGAAAATGCTATTTTGATATTTAGATAAACTCATATACTTGTCATTTTGATCATGATATTGTTTAGGATGATGTTATATACCTTATGGATTATGATTTTTATGAGTTTTTGATATCTTTAGCATAGTATTATTGATCATCTGATTATATTTGCATGTAAAAAATTTGTTATTATTTTTTCAAGTTTTGATGATCCCAACCCATTAGATATTATTATGTTGGCATATTTAAAATGTATATAAACTATAATAATAAATATAAATATTATATAGCTAAGTTATTACTTAATGTTATAAAACATTTAATTATAAAGTGATCAACTTTATCTTAAAGTTATTTTAACTTTATAAACTAAGTTAACCAAGAATTAGTTATAAATTTAAATCATAAACAAAATTTATGAGGATAATTTAAAATAAGAATTCCAATGAGATTATTAAAAAGGATAAAATGCGCATGTATCAATACCTAATAAATACCAAGCTTCCACATCTTTATTCTTTCTATAAAAACATATTTGAGATCGATCATCACTTATAGATAGAATGATGACAACTTCTCTAATGATGAAGTTTTATGCTTGAATAATGTAGGTATATCAAGGGTTTATTGAGTGATTTATAACCAATAATATGACATTTTAAAGTATTAATTGATTTGATTTTTGCAAATACATAGTCATATATTTAGAAACCATTGTACTTGATTTGAATAACAAGGAACATTTCATATTTTATGACTTGTCATGGTTTCATGAATTTATAGTGGATTTTCAATTGATATATTATTTTAGGAAATTATTTATAATAGTTTTCTCAATATATTACTATATTTCAGATTAGCTCAAGTTGAATTTATATTATAAATGCCTAGTTATTATATTCAATTATTTTACTTATTTATTTTCTTATATTTATCTTACTTTACTTTAATAATTTTCTTCTTTATTAGGTAGTTATTTTGTATTTGTTTTACTTCAGTTACTTCTTGACTTTAAATAGTTTTTTATTTTATGTAGCCTGTAATCATTTAAATTTATAGATTTAAAATCATTAATAATTGTTTTAAATTTTTATCTCTTATCTTACATTTAATGGAGTGTCACCAATTACTAATTATTTTAACATTTTATTTATTTTAACTTATTCATTTTAACCTCATTATTATTTTAGATTAGATTTGTTTTGTTTTATTTCTATTTATTTATTAGATTGTTATAGATTGGATAACGCTAGTCTTAGTCAACTTTTATTTGATTGGTTTTTATTTATGTAATCTATCTTTCCTTTAGTTTCTTGTGTTGATTTAATTTTAGTATATTTTAATATTATTTACGTTAATAAATTTTTTATGATAGATCCTTTGTTGGTTTGAAAAATATAATGAATCATAGATATTTACTTCAAGAGATTGCTTATTTCATAGCTTTTACTCTATTAGCTAGGGTAGAATATATATTAAATATGATTATAAATCGATCTACATTTGAATTAAGTAAAATTAATATTCAAATAGTATGGTTTTATATACAATTTTGATGGAAAATATATATTATCACAATTATTTAAAACCCCATACTTGCCTTAATAATTAATAATTTAGTCCATATGTCCCTAATATAAAACTAGTTTAATTTCATCTTGATTATCATAATAGAAAAATAGTTTGATTTTTTGATGTGAAATTTTCACTATTAAAATGACTTAAACTAAGTTATTTCACTCTTAGAAAGTACTTGAAATCAAAATTGACGCACACTAAATTTTATTTTGTATTAGATAAGTATTTTCTAAGATAAGTAAGTAATAAATAAAGGATAAGAGTTCATAAGTAAATCAAATGTATATTTTAATATAATTTGGATCAACCTCCCCATAAATGTCCTCCACATCTACCTAATCCTTCTTAGAACACTTAACCTTTTCCTCTTCTACAAACTTCTCTCTTTATATCATCCTTTATTTGATTGTCTTGTAGTAAATCTAAGAGCTACCTCTATTGGTACTCATCCCATAGTTTCTTATGCATATGGCTCAGTATGTAATGCTGGTACCACATTGTTCCATCTAATATGGCAAAGTGTTACATCTCACCTCTCCATATCACCCCTATAGATTAATACTATAGGGGGTAGATATGACATAAAGGGTTCTTTTAACTATTTGTGAACCCTAGTTACTTGATGGAACTTTTTGTGCCATCTCTTTTATATGACCTAATTTGTTCCAATGCATGTAAAAAATACTACACCCTCATGTCCCTAGCATATTAGTATATCAAAATAAGGAACTACTATAATTTTTTGCATGGATGGAAATGTATTTGAATTCTCTTTATACTTTCCTATGTTATCCCATCTAATGGCCCTAGTTTATCATGGATCCTATATCATAATCCACATCTAATAATATATAATCCTTTCATATACCTATCTCATGACTAATTTGTGGTTATTACATGAAAAATCCCGTATTTTGAAGACCTTGTATAGGTCTTGATAGTTAGTGGTAGGTCTCAACTAGCATGTCTATACCCCAACCATTCCTTCATCCATGCTCCTTTATCTATCTAATTATTAGATCCAAATAGTCTAGAATTTGTTTTTTTCCATTTGGACCTATTAGTCATGATGACAATAATTTGGTGATGAAATTATAACTAGTGGGAATCATTTCCCTCTCAACCCATAACAGTGAAACACCATTATTTTCACCCACATTAGCTATTGATACATTACTAAAGTACATGACCCACCAATGGGCTTGTATTATGTCATTTTCCTAATATATTTCCAATGTCTTCCCTATTGCATGTATTCTAATGATCTTATGACTTATTGTTGGGTGATGGTCCATGCACTGTGCATCTATGAGAACTGAAAAATGTTCTAGTATGAGTTCCAATATGTCAATATGTCTCTCAAAATATGATTTTTAGTATAAATTAGTGGAACCTATGCAATCATCCAATTTTTTAACATACGACATTTTTTAAGGAAATATAAGAAACCTAGGTATTGAGAGGTTTCCATTTGATCTTACATATACATAAGGACTTAATACTATTGGTTATGATCCTACCATCCTCTCTTTTCACCCTCTAAATTGAATACATCTATTCATAATTTTTATTGATGGTGAGTTAAAGCTCAATTTTCCCAATTTAGAAGAAGTCAAAATGATTTTTTAGAAATAAAAATGTCTTACGCTTTTGTTTATTATTTTTTTATTGTGTGTTTATTTATCCATTTTTCATCTTGTCTTAACTTTTTACATTTTATAAGCATGGGTATATATTTAGTTAGATTTTTTTTTACTAAATAATTTAATATATTACAAGTTTATATCAATGCAAGACACCCAAAATAGTATCATCTCCCCAAATCAATGAAAATATATTACTTTTACCTTTGTACTTATTTCCTTATGTTTATTTGGAATGATAGCATACATCTTGGAGATATGAGGAGTCCACCCTGATTGAATCCAATATAATGACTAAGATGGTATATTATTTCCCTACATAAATTATACATAATTTCATTTTATCATTATTAAAACATATTTTCATAAAATTTAGTCACGTTGAATTTGGTGTTTTGCTTGTATTTTGTAGGAAGGTGGGTTTCTCAATTATATTTGAAAGCACCATATAGGTAACTAAAGGTATGTATATTAATTTTACATTTAAGTAACCATGCTTATTTCAAGAAAATTAACATTATCACTCCATTAAAAAGTATCATTCATAATGGGGAAATACATAACCACCCAAATTTAATATGGTGTAACATTATTGTATGTTGAATACTATACATCTCCAAATCATTAAAACATGTATCACACCCTCTTTTTCACTAATCATTTCATTCATTAAGACCCAAAATATGATTTCTCTCTCCATCCATATACCTATCATGTAATTTTTTAATTGTTAAATTAGATCATGATTCCATGATTTGGAAATGAGTGAAATAGTCATGGTGGTTACATAGCTATCATTATACATTAACTAGTAGTTTATATCATCATATGTCATAAAATAAAATCAATAGTTTTAATTAGAATAAAAAATTTTACACATGTAACACTTTTTTTCATATCTACAAACCTTTAGTTGTGCCCAAGTATCATTTTTCCCTTCCTATCCTATTTTACCCTCACAATTTACCTTTCCTATAGTCAAAAAATCATATACCTATAAAAAATTATTTCTAATATATCTATTCAAAACCCTAGTCTGGTTGTCATTTCCACCATTACTTTATTTTATTTTTTCATGGAATATATACCTTTAATTTGTTAATTTTACATAACTATGTGCTTTAACCACATGGATTTTATATCTTAGGATGTTATAGCTCCTACCTTCACCCCTTAGTTTATCATACGTGTGATAATTTTAATTGTTTTAGTTTACATTGATTGTGTGAATTAAAGTAGATCTAATAATTATTTTATCATTGGTTTACATCAATTTCATATGTTAAATTATGTTCATCTTGTAATTTTTTATTTCATATAATTTTTTGTCCTAGCCATGATTTATCTTTTTAGTATTGGATGTTACAATATTTGGATAGGGAATTCCCATTGCCTTTATCTTATACTTGTTTTCGACCCATATACCTCATTTTTTTTTTCATGTGATATTTCCAAGTTTTGTTTAACAAAATATAGTGTGTTTCTTTGTTAATATTCCTATCTTTTAAAGGTAGTTTTAATAGTTTTGGGTTATGTTCATTGATAATAATAACCCCATAATATTTAAATATATTATATTCATTGTATTTTTTCCAACATTTTTATCTCATTAATTCATTAATTTGTGTAAGTATTATGAAATCAATTTGTATCTAGTCATTGTGAACACTTCTTTGTTATTTTAATTACCATTTTTTGGCTTAATTTATCATTTTCAGCCAATATACATTTTTTAGACCTTTATTAAGTATGAGTTTAGTTTATAAACTTATTTTTTATTATTTACTAGTGTTATCTAATACAATTATTGTTTTTAGTTCATTATTATTTATTTTTCAATGTCATTTTCATCTAACATATTTTTTGTTTTTTTTTAAAAAGTGTGCATCCATATCTAACTCCATCCTTGCTTTTATTTTTATGCTAAAAAATGTCAGTCCTTTTTTATCACTTTTTATCATTTTTTTTTGTGTTTGTGAGTTTTTTAAGCATTTATTTAATCATCATTATATTTTACATTCAACATATAAATATTATTACTCAACATACCCTACATTCCTTTTTTTTAAGAATAAGGACCCACTATGCCTTGTAGAAGTCTAAGCCTTTTTATGAGGTCTTCATTTTAAGAACTATTATGTGTTATATATAAAGTTTTTCATATGGTAAATACAAGTGAATGTGTTTTAAATTTATATATAACCTATTAATTCCTTTCATAAGTTTTACATCTACATAGGGTTTTTTGGAACATATGCATTTTAGTCTTCAAAATTTGGTATTTGGTGAAAGTGTTTAATAATTTTGTTTGCTATTTTGGCTCTTCAAAAATACTAGATTTAAGCCTTCACTATTTGGTCTTAGTATATAGTCTTTGAAGGGTTTCTTTGATGAATTTTTTTAGGGTTCTCATGTAGTCTAATTTAGTATTTAGGGAAAGTGATCTAGAATCAATTCTTAGACAAGTAACTAGTTATGCATTTAGTCTTTCTAGTTTTTGTTTGCAAGTTATATTGGAAGTTCCTTATTCTTCATAAATTTGGTATTCATATTTTATATTATAAATTTAATTGGTGGATCTAACCCATTACTATTTCATCAATGGTTTTTGTGTTTAGGATTTATAATTTGGAATTAGTGGTAAGAAATTGGATGTTTAGGACTTTTGTCTTCAGTATAAGTGTTCACTCTTTCTTGTAGGTAATTATAACTAGAGTTTTATGAGATGAATTTGATCAATAGGATTATTTTTCCAATAAAATGCATGAAATATCATCATTGGGTATTGAACTTAGGATCAATTTCATCCTCAATATTTTTGTTCAAAGTTTGTAGTCAGATCCCCAATTTATGAGAATTGGTTGGTTTAGTACCAACACAAACTTGATCCTCAATTACTAAAAGCCTACTTGGTAAAAATATTAAATTAGAAGAATACTTAATGATAGTTTTCAAAATACAATTACATGGAATACTCACCAAATAAAGTATTAAAATTCAAATTACATAAGTAAATAAAATTCATAGACATGGGAAATTAATGGTGTATGAAATGGAATTAAATGTTAAAGATATATCAATAACTTGAGATGGTCAATGTGTTTATTCATCACAAACAAACTTTAAGCTAGATTAATACCTTGAAAACAAACCCTATCAACTTGCATGTGAATCATAAAATTAAATCCAGTAAATATGAGCTATAAAAGTATAATAACTAGTATAAGTAGATTAATAATGGCCTATATATATATATAATATTCAAAGGACTGTTTCCAGCATATCAATTCTTAATCAAGGATTCTTCTAAGTACACTGATATTTTTTTGACTCCATTTTAAATTATGAATACACTAAATATCCATTTATGTCTTATATCATTGACATAATAGACACCCACATTCAAGAGGAGAGCTTAACACTGGCACAAAATAAATTGGTGGTAGACCTAATTCCTCTCAAACAAAAAGGGATACACTTCATGGTATCTAATATTGAAGTGATGCCATGCATAAACCTAATATGGGATCTTTTCTTCATTTGAAAGATAACCAGGGAGAACTACTTTCACCATCTAGAACATAATTTCATTATGGCCTACATCTTAGGAGATGCTTTTTAAAGGTATTTATCTTTTCTAGTAGTATACACTATTTTGTCCCCCAAAAAATATCACTCATTTTTGGGATAACGTTTGAACTATTTTGGTCCTATAGACCAAAATTATCTCTTCCCTTTTCAAAATTTGTCATGGGTATTCAAATTCCTCATTTTTCAAGCTTCTCAAAAAACTACAAACTCTACAGGCTTAAATCTATAGACTCTACAGGCTTAAATCTATAGACTTTGTAGGCTTGAATCTATGGACTCAGCAAGAAGAGAAAATCTATGGACTCTGTAGGCCAAGTTCAAAGGACTTCACAGGTTAATTTCTATAGACTTGGTTTCTACAGACTCTGCAAGCAAGTTCATTTCTACAGGTTCAAAGGCTTCTATAGGTGGGTTCAACCAAAAGAATCAGTTTCTAACACTTGGTCATTTTTGGGGTTGGTTCAGTGCCTTGGTTCAATAAAAAATATCCATTGGAAAGCATCTAATTAAAGAAGGCTTAAACCATTGAACCATTAAACCACTTTGGTATAAAGGTTCAATGAGTTGAAAGTTTAAAAGGTTTAATGCTTCTAGTTCAATGGCGGGTTCAATCAAATGAATGGTTTAATGGCTTGGTTCAACCAAGCAGTTTAACACTTTATTTTACTCAAGTGGTTCATCCGCTTTGTTTCAATGCTTTGGTTCAATCAAATGGTTCATTAGTTGGTTTAAGGCTTTTTTTGAACTATTGAACCAAAGCTTGGTTCAATGATTGGTTCAACATCTTTTCGTTTAACAGTTGGTTCAACATCTTTTAGTTCAATGGTTGGTTCATCGCTTCGATTCAAACAAATGAACCATCGGCTTGAACCATTTTGGTTCAAAGCCTCGATTCAATGAAGAGGTTCAACGCAGTGGTTCAACCAAGTGGTTTAATGGCTTAGTTCAACCAAGTGGTTCACTGTGATGGTTCAAAGGAGCCATTCAAATGTAAAAGTTCAAGAGAGCTTCTCGAAGGACAAGTGCCCTTGTAGAGGGCACTTGGTTGACAAAAATACCCTTTGAAAGGGTCATTTTCAAAGAAGGCCACAAAGGTAAATTCTTTCAGATTTTTGTTTAAGGCATTTGAAAAAGTCTAAGGCATAATTCTCTTAGACTTTTGTCTGAAGGAATTCCTTTGGACAAAAAGTCTGAAAGAATTCAAGAACTGACTGCAGGAAGAAAACATGAAGGAAATTCTCAAAGGTAAATGGAACAAAATGGAAATTATGTGGACAATTTGTCCATGGGAATAATACCCATGGAGAAAGCCTAGGGAAATTATCTGTGGACTTTTTGTCCCTGGGAAATTGTCTGTAGACAATTTGTCCATGGGAAAATGCCCCTGAAGATAGCTCGATAGATAGTCCACTAATGAAAAGGCCATGAGATACTTATAAGGTTAAGGCTATTGAAGGACCTCAAAGGGCATGTGCCCTTGCGAGGGACTCTCAGCTACAAAATTGAAGAGTCACCTTCCCTTCAGGAAGATGTAAAATAAGAATCCCGAAGGCTATCTAAAGACCGCTCGAAGTGTAGATACCCTTGTGGGGGGATCTTCCCAACCCAAAGTGGATCATTTTTTAAGGCCTAAAAGGGTAGATTCTTTCTAGGAAAGTGCCAAATAGAAAATTTGAAGAGGGAATAAGGGGTGATGTGCATGAAGATGTCAAATTTAAGACAACGAACTAGCTATTGAAAACATAGTGACAGGCACGTGAATGTCAATTTTAAAGCTCATAAAATAGTCATTGATCCTTTGAATCCACAGACCCGAATGCATTCATAGGCTTTAAGGCTAAGACCAGTAGAAAGTGAGGAAGGAATAGAATAGCAAATTCAATCCAAGACCTGATTCAATTAACCAAAAAAGGAGGAATGATGAAGGTAGGATTAGATCACCAAGTGGACATTGAAAGTTGCAAACTTTCAATAGCATGACTTGTTTCTCTGCATTGATAAAATCAAATGGGTAAACACCCCTATGTTCTAGCCTATCCTATTAATAGATTTCAATGCAACATGATGTGTTACTATTCCTGAGTCCTTCTTGAAGAGGCTATATAAAAGACTCTCTTCTATTGTAAAAGGCTCTTTTTGACAATTAGAACAAAACTCTGCCCAAATTGAAAGGCACTTCTGAGACTTTGAGCTCAGTTTGTTAATCATATTTTGTTATTGGAATAAAAAACCAAGTGATATTTTAGACTTTGTGCTGTGATATCTTTGTTGTTGGGGAAACTGTTCATATGTCATTTTCCTTAATATATATTCTATTCCTTTAATTCAATAAGAAAAATTAGTGATAGCAGTCAGAAAGGTGTCCAAAAGAGTCAAGTGTGGAGAGACTTTGTGCCCCCATAATTGCCTTTAGTGTGTTTTCTTTTCATTTTTGTGTAAAGGACCTTGGGATGACTTTGTGCCCTCATTGTCCTTCATATCTTACTCTTGAGCAATCTAGGTGGAGACTTTGTTATGCATCCTGATTTTCTAGTTATTACATCCTTTGCTACATTTTGTTGTTACTACCAGGAGTATTCTTGTGGTTTGTTGAATAGTACTTTTGAAAGAAGAGGAGTGTTATCTGTCATTTCCCTTAAGTTCTTCCTTTGAGTTGCACACATCATCTCTGAAAAAAGAGAGATGGATGGTTTGTCCTACCCTTGAGTATTATTTTTTGTTTATATATATATATATATATAGCAATAGCATACCTATAGGGAACCTCCCCTTGATGAGAGGAGATACTAGTCCCCTTTTGATGTGGTAAAAATTGCACATCTAGACGACCAGCCTTTCTACTTTGGCTAATCAAACCTATTTTATTTATTGGTACATTGATCGACAAAATATTCAACCAACAGTTTTTGGCAACTCCGTTGGGGATATACATAATTCTATGTAATTTGGAACCTCAAGTTTCAAATTGAAACATCACCTATGTCTTACCCATTATCATTATAACCCTTATCCATTATAGATTCTGGAAACTTTGTTACTTATCTTAAACATTATCAATTTATAGCCTTACCATCTTCCTCCACCTCTGTTATTTCATCTAGTCTGGAAAACCAGAGCTATCAGGAAAGAATGCACAGTTTAAAGCCTCAAGCTACAAACTAAAGCAAGGTCAATTTGTTTCTCTTTTTTATTTCATAATTTGGAAGATTCAAGGTATACACAAAGCCAAAGGGCTAAAGGTATTATTGACCCTGTATTTGAGTTGGTACAACAAACTAATTTTGATCTATTTCTTTCACCATCTCGTCTCCAACGAACCAAGAGCTTTCCTCCTACTAAAGTTAGATCTCCATTGCCAGACGAAGTATCTACTTCTACTGTTGATAAATCTTTGCTAATAATTACCCCACTAAGATTTGTTATCCCTCCTTTTCATAATCCTATAATGATAGTTCAAGGCACCTAGGGTAATGCTTTTGGTCCTCTCAATATTACTCCACCTCTACATGAGCTTCCACATAGTTCAAGGAAGAATTTACCCAAATTCTATGGTTATGGGAAAGTTCATCCTGATGAACACATTGCAGCCTTCAACATAGCTTGTGGAGTAATCAGAGTAGAATTTGAAGATGTAGTAGTTAGGCTTTTTGTAGAGACACTACAAGGTGCTACTGCAGACTGGTTTTATCATCTACAGGCTCAGTCAGTAACTGAGTGGAATAATCTCAAAGATAAGTTTGAAGCCAAATTCAAACCTATAAAAGATGCACATGAACTTCTGGCTTAACTTACACAGATGAAGAAAGAGCCTTATGATCCTATGAGAGACTTCATAGCCAAATTTGACAAACTAAGAAATAGAATCCCTGTAATAGCTCAACCACAGCTGAGAATCTCAAATGCTTCTTCATTAATTCTTAGTTACTTGAAGTCAATTTTATTTTGAGACATGCTGGTCAAATAGATCTTGCTGCAACTCAACTTTTGGCCACTGAGGTAGAAGATGATCTCATCTTAGTAGGGAAAATAAGAAGAGATCCAAATAGAAATAGACCTTCATCATATTCTTAATATGCATCTACAAGCACCACTGATGCAATGGTGTAACAGCTAGCAAATGAAGTGCTAGACTTGAAAAAGCAAATGGTTCAAGGAATGTCTTCTGCTCCTTCATATAGAGATATGCCAAGAAGGACATTCCCAAATAAGTCATATTAGGGTAATGCTACTAGGAATCAAGGGAAACATAATCTCCTTCCTCCCCCATAAGGGAAACTTGCCCTTGAAGCTCCTCCAACCAACTCAACAGTTAAATATTTGGAAACAAAACATGCTTTCTCTTTCCAACATGAGCTGGAGAAATAAAATGATGTTGATCTCTTCACAGAGGATCAAGAAGAATCATTTGGCAACTCCCACATTGGTTTCCTAAACTTCTAAGATGAACCCAAAAGCAAAGGAGAAGTTATTGATGGATCATATATAGTATTTACTAGGTCGAAGAACCAATCAGTCCATCAAGTTGATAAAGAGAAGATAGAAGAGCAACCACAACTAGCAGTCACAATTTCTAAGTGTGGAACCATTCTGCCTTTTTAGTCAAAGGATCCGGTAATCACACAAAAGACAAGTACATCAATTTTGCCTTCCCCTTCCACTTCAAATTTGCAAACTAGCCCTCCTCCCATCCCTCCTAAAACCCAAAAGGTTGAAATGATTTCTGCTATTCCTAGTCTAATTCAGCCATTTGACATAATTGATCATGTCAAAAATATAAAAATACAAATGTCTAAGTTTGAGTATTTGTAGTCTAATCTTGATCAATTGGATAAGTTGGTCCAATGTGTCAAGAACCAAACCATCCCTGTAAGACAAGAGGTTAAGAAAGTAATTATTGATTCCCCAAAGAAACATGCCAATTCCAAATAATATTATCATTAATCCTCTAGTTTCCCCTGGCAAAATAGAACCTTTCTATGTTTCCCTATTAATAAATGGTTATCAACTCAAAAATTGCATCATTGATTCTGGGGCATCTAACAATGTCATGCCTACTAAAGTATCTGAGTCTCTGGGTCTCACATTGACCAAAATATTTAGGAGATGTTTCTCCATGGATAACAAGCAATTACCATTGTTGGGGAAAATTAAAGATGCCCAATTTGCATTGGCAGACTTTCCAAACAAGAGAATCAAGATGAGTGTCTTGGTGGCTGACGTCCCATTATCCTATGTCATTTTGCTTAGACAAAAATTTTGCAAGGATGTGGGAGGAGAACTAAGCATGGACTGTCTGAGGTAAGGATCCCTATTTAAGGTGTAATGAAGAGAATGCTCCCTAAAAAGGAGGAAAAATACGTGGTTACCCAAACATCAACCCCTGCAGCACAAATTCTATTTGAGTCTTTAGGCAGGGGTAATTATTTCTTTACCACAAAGAATGTTCATGTTTCTATAGATGAAAGTCCTATAGCTGACAATCCAATAATTGGTCCAAACAAGACTTTAGGAGAATTGGTAGGACACAGTACAAGTAAGGAAGGATCTTCCATCTCTCATAAAAAATATGATAGGAGATCAGCTTCTGATAATGTTGGGATCTTGAAATCCAATGGCAACAATTTTTCCACCAATGAAGGAGCTGGGATTGTGTTGATATCTCCTCAAGGAGATATTCTTACTTCATGCAATATGCAAGTCAACAACACCAACAACATGGCTGGATGTGAATCTCTATTGCCTAGATTGAATATTGCCCAAGATGAAGAAATCAAACTCCTTCACATCAAAGGAGATGCTAAGCTGATAGTTTGTCAGGAGTTTGATGTAGACAATCCAATCATATGCTAGACTGAACCAGAAGAACAATCAATTATGGTAATGGACCACATTGTTTCAAATCAAAATTAGGAAAAGGAACCCTTTGCTAAGAAAGCAAGGAGTTATGGTTTTCAAATTGAAGACCACATCCTGCCAAGGGACAAGAAGAAGAAAAAGCCAAGGGGAAGATGCAAAAAATTGGTTTCCTAGTGGAGAACTCCATTCACCCGTCACCATTTTTGGGGGAAAAATGTCTTCTTGCTGGTTTACCAAAATAGAGCACTATTTTCACTATCTACCAACAAGCAACATCTGAAATACATCAATTCTTGAAGTATCAAATCATTGCATCTGTATATATGTATATTTGTACAATTTTCAATTCTATTTTGTTTTGTTTGTTTTCTTTTTGATGCTTTTCATTTCTAGGTAGCATGACTCCGTAGCCCAATGGTACACATGAAGACATTGGAGATTCTATATTCTACTCCCTTCAATTCTTTTTGCAATTGACAAAAGTTCCCCAACTGGAGCCAGCTATTGTCCCCTAAAAAATATCACTCATTTTTGAGACAACATTTGAACTATTTTGGTCTTACAAACCAAAATTGTCTCTTCCCTTTTCAAAATTTGTCCTGGGTATTCAAATTCCTCATTTTTCAAGCTTCTCAAAAATCTACGGACTCTACAGGCTTAAATCTATGGATTTTATAGGCTTAAATCTATGGACTTTCCAGGCTTGAATCTACAGATTTAGTAAGAAGAGAAAATCTACAGACTCTACAGGCCAAGTTCAAAGGACTTCATAGGTTGATTTCTATAGACTTGGTTTCTAAAAACTCTATAGGCAAGTTCATTTCTATAGGTTCAAAGGCTTATGTAGGTGGGTTTAACCAAAAGAATTAGTTTCTAACACTTGGTCATTTTTAAGGTTGGTTTAGTGCCTTGGTTCAATCAAAAATCTCCATCGGCAAGCATCTAAGCAAAGAAGGCTTGAACCATTGAACCATTGAACCACTTTTTCTCAAAGGTTCAACTATTTCAAAGTTCAAAAGGTTCAACGCTTTCGATTCAATGGCAGGTTCAATCAAAGGAATGGTTCAATGGCTTGGTTCAACCAAGCAATTCAACACTTTGTTTTACTCGGGTGGTTCATCCACTTTGTGTCAACACTTTTTTTCATCCTTTAGTTCAATCAAATGGTTTCTTAGTTAGTTCAAGGCTTCATTTGAACCATTGAACCAAAGCTTGGTTCAATGGTTGGTTTAACGTCTTTTGGTTCAACGATTGGTTTAACATCTTTTGGTTTAACGGTTGGTTCATCACTTCAGTTTAAACAAATGAACCATCAACTTGAACCATTTTGGTTCAAAGTCTTGGTTTAAAGCCTTGGTTCAATGAAGTGGTTCAACCAAGTGGTTCAATGGCTTAGTTCAACCAAGCGGTTCACTGTGACGGTTCAAAGGAGTGGTTCAAATGTAAAAGTTTAAGAGAGATTCCTGAAAGACAAGTGCCCTTGCAGAGGGCACTTGATCAACAAAAATACCCTTTGGAAGGGTCATTTTCAAAGAAGGCCGCAAAGGTAAATTCTTTTAGATTTTTGTTTAAGGCATTTGAAAAAGTCTAAGGCATAATTCTTTCAGACTTTTGTCCAAAGGAATTCCTTCAGACAAAAACTCTGAAAGAATTCAAGAACTGATTGTGGGAAGAAAACTTGAGCAAATTCTCAAAGGCAAATAGAAAAAAATGGAAATTCTATGGACAATTTGTCTACAAGAATAATACCCATGGAGAAAGCTTGAGGAAATTATCCACAGACTTTTTGTCCATGAGAAATTGTCTGTGGACAATTTGTCCATGGGAAAATGCCCCTGGAGACAGCCTAAGAGATAGTCTGCTAATGAAAAGGCCGCAAGAGACTTCTAAGGTGAAGGCCACCAAAGGACCCTGAAGGGTAGGTGCCCTTGTGGGTGACTATCAACTACTAAATTGAACAGTCACCATCCCTTTGGGAAGATGTAAAATAAGAATCCTGAAGGCTATCCAAAGACCACCCAAAGAGCAGATACCCTTGTGGGGGGCTCTTCCTGACCCAAAGTGGATCATTTATTAAGGCCCAAAAGGGTAGATTATTTTTAGGAGAGTGCTAAATAGAAAAGCCAAAGAAGGAACAAGGGGTGACACACCCAAAGATGTCAAATTCAAGACAACGAACTAGCCATTGAAAACATAGTGATGGGTGCACGAATGTCAATTTTAAAGCTCATAGAATAGTTGTTGATCCTTTGAATCCACAGACCCAAATGAATTCACAAGATGTAAGGCCAAGACCTATAGAAAGTAAGGAAGGAATAGAACAAAAAATTGAATCTAGGACCTAATTCAATTAACTAGAAAAGAAGGAATGATGAAGGTAGGATCAGATCACCATATGGACATTAAAAGTTGCAAACTTTCAATATCGTGACTTATTTTTCTACATTGATAAAATCAAATGGGTAAATGCCCCTAAGTTCTAGCCTATCCTCTTAAAAGATTTCAATGGAACATGATGTGTTACTATTCCCAAGTCCTTCTCAAAGAGGCTATATAAAGGACTCTCTTCTATTGTATAAGGCTCTTTTTGACAATCAGAATGAAACTTTGCCCGAATTGAAAGGCACTTCTGAGACTTTGAGCTCAATTTTTTAATCATATTTTGTTATTGGAATAAGAAAGCAAGTGATTTTTCAGAATTTGTGCTTTGATATCTTTGTTATTGGGGAAACTGTTCTTATGTCTTTTTCCTTAATATATATTATGTTCCTTTAATTCAACAAGTAGAATTAGTGACAACAGTCAGGAAGGTGTCCTAAGTGTGGAGAGACTTTATGCCCCCATAATTGCCTTTAGTGTGTTTTATTTTCATTTCTATGTAAAGGACCTTGGGATGACTTTATGCCCTCATTGTCCTTCGTATCTTACTCTTGAGCAATCGAGGTGGAGACTTTGTGCTGCATCTCGATTTGCTAGTTATTACATCCTTTGCTACATTTTTCTATTACTACTAGGAGTATTCTTGTGGTTTGTTGAATAGTAATTCTAAAAGAAGAGGAGTGGTGTCTATCATTTCCCTTGAGTTTTTCCTTTGATTTGCACACATCATCTCTAAAGAAATAGAGATGGATGGTTTGTCCTACCCTCGAGTATTATTTTCTATTTATATATATAACATACCTATAGGGAACCTCCCCTTGATGAGAGGAGAGACTAGTCCCCTTTTGATGTGGTAAAAACTACACATTTGGATGACCATCCTTCCTACTTTGGTTGATCAGACCTATTTTATTTATCAGTACGCTGATTGACAAAATATTCAACCAACACACTACTTACCATTTTTATAGGGTGATAGCATGATAATTAAATAATTTAGTCAATAAAACACTCAACAAGTGGCTTCTCCATAGGGATACTATTTTCCCAAATGATAAGGACCCTATAATAATAACCAAGATTAATATGGGGGTTCATATAGGGATGGACCTCCTTAATAGACTTTATATTTTTCCAAGCATCAATTTTATTCAGTTGGAATGGGTTCCACTATGGATATGATGATCACCTCAGACTTAACTTTTGCCTTGGGGAGATAATAAATGTCAAATAGTGAGAACATGTTTTACATAAGGATAAGTGACTTATTGATGGATAATTATATATGATGTCATATATCTTGGATGATATGATGGGAATAACATATATGTACTATGGGTCACTCTAGGATCTAACTCTAGATTGCATCAAAAAATTACATTTGTGATTATTATTCATTTGTGTACATATATGCATTTTCTAAGAACATCACTTGCATTACAAAAAACATGCACCCCTAGTTATGTCAAGCCATTCATGGAACTCCATTTACCAAGGTATCCAAATAAATTATAGACATATTATCACCATGGGGTGACTACTAGTTATATCCAGATTACAAAATGATTATGGTCAATGGTAAGAAGGTCAAATCCTTACCTTTTCCCAAGTACATGTTAGATAAGTTGGTATAACAAGAGATAACATTTCAACTATAGTGGAGTGTAGATGAGGATTTGATAAATAATAATAAGAGTACATTTTATGTCTCTCATCTGGTGATAAGTTGAATGTGGTACATAATTGGAAGGGACTTTAGAGAAGTGGGAAAAATATGGGGGTAATATTCATTTCCCACATTGCTTCATAGGGATTGGGATCTTCATGGAAGGAATACAAATAATATAAAGGGTCTCATTATTCCATACCAACATGATCCTTATGATCATGAATTTATATTACTAAATGCCAAGGATGATGGCTAGATCTTGGAAAGGGCAGAAACAAAAGGAGTGAGGGAAGAACATATAAAAATCATATAAGGAGAACCATATATGTCTATTGTATATGCATTACTTAAGATCCCAACCCCAAGAAGATGGGTTGACTCAGATATATGAATTATAAGGCCTATAAAAACATTATCAAAATAAGGAGATCCTTCTTAAGAATCCCCTCAGACATTGAAGGCCATCAAGAAGGAGCCCAAGAAAATTAAAGCAAGACTTGGCAGAGATTAGGGAAATTTAATTTTCCTTGACTCCTTATATCTAGAGGGACCAACCCATATATCTCCTCCACCCATTAAATAACTTACAAGTTTGGAGGTTTCACCAAAACCACTTTAAGAGGCCTCTTCCATAGCTGAAAATGTTACATTTTTTTACAAGAGGAAACCAAGGTCTCATACTATTCCAAAGGATCCATATGTTGTGGAAAAGCTAGTAGGATATCCTTTAGCTTAGCATCACACTCTCAAAGGGAAGTCTATCAGTGAATAAAGAGAGTCAGATGAAGAAGAGGAGTTCTAAATATCAAAATCCCTTAGCCTTTATGACATTATAGGAAAGGCACCTCTATACGGTAATTAGTCAAGAAAGGGTACAACATATTTTGTCTCTACTACTCTAATTTTCTCTTTTGATTCCCTTTCTATAGTTGTTTAAATTACTCTTGATTATATTTGTAAACCACCCATGGTTACTCCTATGGTATATGAGGTCTCCTCTATACCTACCATATCCACTTTCCCTATTATTTCCATTCCACTAGTTGTATTCACATCCACAATGTACTCCAATACTTATGTATATAATTTTACCACTACCTCAACACCACTTAAATCCAATCAGAAGGAGTATTAAAACTTTATGGGTGCATTGGCAAGTTCCCAACTTCATGTATCATCAGACCAAATATATTTACAAATGCCTTCCTCCAACTCTTCTCAATGCACCATTGAGATATATATAGGGAAAGATGTGAATAAGAAACTAGTATACATAGACTACCCACTACCTCAACATGAGGGATTGGATTGGTCTAAGATTATTTGGTCTTCCCTTTTTGACAAAGTAATTAAATGTGTTTTTAAAGAATCATTATAAGATATATTGGTTGTGGCTATAGTTGAGGACACTTAACCAACCAACCGAACAACCCAATTGGTCATCCCATAGTAGGAAATTTGTCTAGGGTCAAAGGCTTCTTATAATTCATATTTCATATTCATAGAGTTGCTTACATTGAGTTCCATATTTGATAAATCTACAGGGAATGTCAATAGGATAAGAACAAGAAAATTGGAAGATAATACTAGAATAGGTATCATCTTAAAACTAAGAAAAGAGTTTTTTTTACCTTATCTAAGAGAAAAAATAGGAAATTGGGGTAGTCCCCATACGTAGAGGACTACAAGTCCTATCTTGAGGCACACAAAGATTTCTTTATAGAACTACATGAAGTAACATAAATGTCTAAGAAAAAGACTAAGCATGAATTAGATCAACTAAAGGAAAAAATTTAAATATACGGAATAAATAAAGTATCAATAGTGAAACATTGATGTTCCTCCCAAAATTGAAACTTAGGTTCAAAATGTTGCTTCCATATTGTATAACATTCTTGAGGCCATTACTTCAATGAGGGCATAGTTGACCCATTATTTGGTTTAGACCCATAAGTTGTTTAATTATTTGAATCAAGATGAGAATAAGTTGAAATTACTTATTTTTAATATAACTAATAACTCATATAACCACCTTAACATGATAGCACCATTACAAGCTTCATATGCTCTCAGCTTGGTGGTCATTAGGAATCAATAGTCTATGGAGTGGATAATGGCAGGCGAGGTAGTAGTTCCTAAATATGACAAACATGAAATTCTTAGTTTATAGATCATAAAAGAACTAAATCTCTCAGAATTAATATATTTAATGGGAAAACTTATAATTAGATTGAATTTTGATCAACTTCTTTCGTAGACTTTTACCAACTTCAATCAAATTATCAAGGGACTTTGATTGGAGGAGATTTAGGCCTATTGAGTTTTTCAAGAAAAAAGGTGACAAAGGTGGAATTTTTTTGAATAAACTTTATAAATACCAAAAATTAGCATGCAAGGATCTTAGAATAAGGAAAAAAGAGTGAATAGACCTCCATTACTGAATATGGATATTATCTACTAACAACATGACATTAGGGACAAGAAATTTAAATTTTTGGAAGTGAAGAGAAAATATGGTACTTTAACTTATAGTTTAGTCCCAACATCTACCTCAATGCCTCTGATAATTAGTAGCACCATGAAAACATCCAGTCAACCTTGAGTTGAAGGCTTATTTTGTATTCATAAAGGCAAAAGTATTAACTCTTATACTCATAGTTTACTTATATTTATCATTGAAATATAAAATTTGTCTAGACTATCTATGAGCATGCACACATTGCATTACATTATAAAAGTTAAATTATGTTTACACATAGTGATAGCTAACTATATGCATTCATACTTACAATTTTGAAACTCAAATTATAACTGAGGTTCTAATTACGTAATGTAACTATTATTTTTGATGAACTTGGAGGATTAGGAAACCCCTCTCCAAGTCTATTTATACATGTACAACCCTCCTTCCAAAGGTTTGGAAACATTTTTATCAATATAAGAAGAAATTAGTTTGATGGTTACACAACTGTGTCAATGTTCTTTCCTTCCATGTTTGTACTACTAAAGTTTTGATTTCTTAGTTGTGTTAACATAATAATTTTAGGTATGCATAAGATACAGATAATTCTAATTATTATAATTGATATACAATAATTCTAGATGTGCAAAAGATATTCAAAGTCAAAAAATTTCATTAACTAAAGCAATTAGTTAAAACTATGTTAACATTCAAAGCTGTTTAAGAGTTTTTTATTTCTAGTATAGTCATCTAGGTGTGTGATACAACTATCCTAGACACCTTCTTGATGTGATCTATAATCTCCTAAATTAGAAACAACTCTAAAATAATTACACAAAATAATTCTACTGAATACAATTTTTTTTAATGTAAAATCTATTTCTTAAAAAAAAATAGTTAATATCTAAAAAATATATTATAAAATATTAATTACCATTTAAAAATAAAACTCTCTAAATTTGACACCTTTGAAAGTTTTACTATTATAAAAATGGCCACTCCACATTGTACAAAAAAATGTATTTGTTTATATTTCATATTTCGAGGAAAGAGATTATATTCAACCACGAAACCTTTTTATAGCAAAATGGTTTTTAATTTTTGTCAACAACATTCTTTTCAGTATATTAGACTTTAGAGTTATAGTCTATTATTTTTAACTCTTCTTTTTATAATTTTGAAGAAAAAAAACTATTTGATTTTATCAATTTGATATATAATATTTATTTTGGTGTATTTGATTGTGGATTTATAATCATTTTTAATTTATTATATGATATTTTTTATGTAAAAAAATATTTTATTTATATTATATATTATTTAATGAGGTATATATCCTTATTTTCATTTTTAAGACTTAATATTATTTGTAAAATACTTATGTCTTTATCATCAAATATTATTCAATAGATTTGAAACAAACCACTAATTTTTTGTAAACTTATAACAATGGATGACATGATCATAAATTCACTTTTAAATGTATAGCCAAAACATTTTGGGTGAAAGGACTAGCAAAATATCAAAATATGAAATATAAACAAATACAAATTTTTTGTACAATGTGGAGTGGCCATTTTTCTAATAGTAAAACTTTCAAAGGTGTCAAATTTATAGAGTTTTATTTTTAAATGGTAATTAATATTTTATAATATATTTTTTAGATATTAACTATTTTTTTTAAGAAATAGATTTTACATTAAAAAAAATTGTATTCAGTAGAATTATTTTGTGTAATAATAGTTGATGTGATACAACTGTCCTAGTTGTTCCTAGGGGTGTCTAGGAACAACTCTAAAAGGAGTAGCCTTTAATTGAGATCATTAAGTTTTATATGCCTTATTTCCATAATCTTTAACTATGTTTTGCCTGTAAGTATACAATAGCTAAAATTATAAAGTACTAGTTATGGAAACACTTGCACACAATAGAAACCAACCACGGGGTAAGCATTGAATCCATAGAACCTTGTTTTCTTCTCTACCCTTCCCTCTTTTTATATCTTATTTTATGATCTAACTATTGTCACTTTTATCTTCACCCCTTGAGGATATTATTATCTCTCCTCCTCCAAGTGGCACAATGGAAACATTTCTCTTGCTATGGGTGATAATTTTGTTGAGATGAATCTCTAGAAGGGCTATTTCCTTTTATGCACTCTTTGAATCACTTTCTTTCCTATCAAATTTGGATGAAAAGGGATAAGAAAATAACTAATAAAGATAAAAAGGTGACTAAAAAATACTTTATTTACTCCTATTGACTAAAATTTTACCACTTAGAGTCAAAGAAGACTTCTTTCACATGAAACTCATAATTCAAGTTGCAGTGTCACATCAATGTTTCATAAGTTAGGTCCAAAAGGTATTTTGATGCTTAAGAGGCTAATGAAGGATTAATTTATGGGATAAAATCATGAACCACTTCTAACACACCTATACCTTAGAAAATAACACTAATAAAGACATGTAATAATTGATATTTTTCACATTTGGTGAACAATCAAGGATACCATGCTAGAAAAGATAATCTTCTACTAGACAAAACCAACAAAAATGCAGTAACACTCAATTGAAGAACATGAAAGTAGGAAAAATAATTTTTTTATTTCTTTAAGTTAAATTCAAGTACAAAATTTTCTAGGTTTTCACCATTAACAAACATAGGCTGCTCAAAAGAGCCAAAAGCTTTAATATTTATAGCCTTTGAGAGAAGAGAAAGGCAAGGGAAGTCCAAGAGTCACTTGAAAACTTGTTAATTTGAAAAAAGGTGTTAACATTATCATGAGATGAGGTATTTAATTAACCATTATAATTTAGGATGTCTAAGTGTCCATACAAGTCATGAAACCTATGAAAAGTGTCACAAAATTCCTTATCCTGGCTCAGAAAAATACCCTCATCATTTAGACATGTTTGAAAATATAATAAATAAATATGGATAGGTATAATTATTGGAATGATATCGAGGTCATTCATACATTCCTCTCCATGCATTATTTTTAGTCTTACTCATTTGGAAACTCCTAAAAGGAAGCAATCACTGTTTACAGTCTAAAAAAATCCTTGTTACAGTCACCCCTCACACTTGGCCTCAAAAATGCCTTTATTTTTCAATGAAAATAAATGAGAGGGAGTGAATGGACCTTTAAAATAACATCCATGGAATCATATTACTTAGGTACATCTTAAAAATTTTCACACTTGAAGTTTTCACCCTTCTCACCCTTGTGTCCACTATGTCAGTTTTGACTGGCTAAAAGGAAGGCAATTGTTTGAAAACTTATAAGTCTTTAATTATAAATAAATTAACATGATGGGTTATATAAAGTCCAAAAAATTAATTCAAAATTTATGTCACCTTATAAAACCTTCTCGAACCTAAAAAACACAAAAAGGGCCAAAAACACCTTATTTTAAATGGTGTCTATATAATTACGTACAAATCATCTTGATGAGGGATAGTGTAAGAGAGTACTCTTCATAATACAATAGATTTCATTTCAAAGATATTTAATTTTTATATTTCCTAAATCTTTTTTTCTCAATCAGGTCTTGGTTGAGGGTTTATTAGTGTTTTGAGTAATTTCTAGTCTTAAGCTTGGTTCATAAAGCTCTGACATTGAACCTACATCAAAATTAAACAAAATTGATCCTAAGGGACCCTACTAACCTCTCTTAATACCTTTGGCTCTGATTAAAAACCTTGGAATATATATAATCATTTTAAAATACCTCATTTAAGATTACCAAGTCACTAGATAGTCCTCTAAGCACCCTACTTCATCCTCTTTTCTCATTTACCAACTAGGCCTAGTGAATGCCTACCCATTTGGACTGTGTGCATGAGCAATTGGTCACCCTATGTATTTCGAGCTTGATATATTGATTCCATGGAATCAATTTACCTTACATACACCCTATTATATGTTTCCATTAGGTTCCCAAATATCCATGACAAAAATATTTCTCAATTTGCCCTCATTAGCTCATTTTGGCAAAGTTTAATTTTCCTAGACTAGATGACCTCTAAAACAAAATAGAGAGAGATATCCCTCATCCCCATGGAAATTTTAATATATTTTGAGTTTTATTATGTCTTAATTAGGCTATTTAACAAAGTTATTTATTTATTCCATGTATTAGGTGCCTAACCTTCTCCAAATACCCAAAAAAGGCCTCAAAACCCCTATTTTATTGCATTTTCCTCAAAACCTCCAAAGAGTGACCTATCTAAACCAAGAAAGTGATTCTAGGTTGGGCCAAGGTGGCAAATCTCATAAGCCTTCCAAAATTAATAAGGAAGGATTCCCCTCCAGAGTTTGAAGGTCAGGGCAGATTGCTGGTAAACCAGCCCCAGAGGCTAGACTGATTGATTATTCAGAAAGTGCTTTGGAAGAAGCAACCCAGGAGGAAGAGTCTGAGGAGCTAGAAATCTAGGAAATTTTGGAGGATGCTGGAGGGAAGTAGGATAAGAGAGATTTTGAGGTTACTGAGGAGTAGGGTGCTGACACTATGGGAACTACTGACAATAAGGGGAAAATGTATGTCAAGGAAGTTGGTGAGGGTATTGAGAATGAGACTGATTGGAAAACTAAAATTGGGGCCCTGAAGGACTGAATTTAGAAGCTGGAGAAGGTCTTCACCAAAGGGATTTGTAATACAATTGTACTGAACATGTCTATGTTGGAAGTGGTGGGTAATACTAGGTATGCTGACAATGCAAAGAATGAGAAACTCAATGATCTTATCAAATCAATAGTTATGTAAGGGGAGACCTCTCTAACTCTAGTCTTCCCATGGCTTGTGTTTTATTTACGTCTGTTGTTCTCAGCTGTGCCATCATCTCTCTAAAGGCATTTTTTGTTTGTTTGCCTTGTCGTTTTTGATTGTATAGGGTTCGGCCCCTGGTTTGCCACCTTACTTAATCAAAAACATGTTATATCCAATTCATTATATTATAGATATGGGTTCATCAAAAAATAATCCCTTCCTTAGATTCTTCGTGTTCACCTATTGGACCAAGAGGTTTCTTGACTCATTCTATATAATGATGGCCCTACCCAAGTAAATAAAAGTGCCTAATCATATTATATGGGTATTTAAGTGTGTAAAAAATTCATTTTACATATAATAAACCATCTCAAGTTGATGTCCAACCTTATTTCTCTCTTTGCATGATAGACTCCCACCTTCACTGAGAGTGCATACTCAACTATATGTGTATGTAGGGCCTTAAGGGGTCTATGTATACTTATTTTACACAACCAAGATCTTATGGAGGAAATCATGGTACTAATCAAGATGATCCATGATTTTTATATCACCCAAACCCCTTTTTGGGCCTCATATGCACCTTTTATTACAAATTAGGTACCTTGTTGTACCTAGATTGAGACCCTTAAGTTACCTTTATCTGTAGGTTAGTTTTCCCTATCTAAAGATTATGAAGCTCATTAAATTCATGGATAAGGTATATATTTTCTAGGTTTAACTTTTCAAGCTTTCTAAGAATAGAAATATAAACCTTAAACTTATAGACTAAATCCTCTCTAAGTGACTGAGTAACCCCGACTGCTAATTGAGACAATCCTACCTGTAGGTATGCACTACATCATGAGACCTTTATTAATATGCTTGTTAATATTTATTTATCACATATTTGTCATTTAGTACATAGGTATATTTGGATTCACCTTTCAAGAGTCTTAAATCATCAAAAAAGTATCAAGTTTTTCTTTATTGTCAGATACCCTATTATAGGTGTGCATTCTATGTATAGGGGACACCTCAAGATAGTCATGGGGTTGCAAGGGAACATTAAAATCCCTCATTGATTACTTTCAAACCATGTAGACTCATCTCACTAGCTTAGTCAACCTAAAAATGAAGGTTTTTTCATTTGTTTCTTCTTAGGTGGAAAAAGTTCATATGTATCTTTAGGGCTATAGACTTCAAAGAAGTATCTCAGTGTTTTTTAAGCCATATTTGAGGCCTTCAAAACCCTATATCCCTCTACTATTTGACCTCCATATTTTTCATGGGTATATTAAATTTAAGGGATATAAGATACACCTCATTATATGTCTTAAGACCCTATACCACCTTGTTTTATGATGCTTATATAAATTTCTTTGGTCTCTATTTTGCCACTTTAGGGAAAACTTCCCCAAACCCAGTCTCTTGTCTCAAAACATGGTTTCACAAATTCACATTTCATTTTGACACTTTTCATGAGATTTAAATAATTATTCATCATGTCAAGGTCTTCAAAAAGGTGTCAAGTTGTCTCTATCTCCTCAATTAGGATTTTGGTACCCTACTTAGCCACCTATAGGTGGATGTCTTGATGTACCATAATGAGATAGAATTAAACAACATGGAATTTTGTATGCATATATACTCTATATGCTTTCATACAAAACCATAACATAATTTTAGAAGATCTAGGAGTTTTAAATACATGTCAATATTTTCACCCCCAAGGATGACATCGACAATGGCTATAAGTGGATGTTTTGGTTGTGTGTAGACAGTGAGGGTGTTAGTTGTGGAAAAACTTGGTGGAAAATATCTTCAAAACTACTCAAAATGCATTTAAAACCTTCAAAACATGGCCTCTATGCTTTTACATCTTTCCAAATTCAAAACACCCTTTTCAACCTAAATATCACTTCTATGCACATGGAATATAACAAGAAATGGCATCACATGATTGTTTAGCATGGTGAATTGAGAATGTGACAACATTGTAACTTTTTGAAAAGCATATAAATGATATATCTTAAACTATTGATGGTATAAAAAATTATATACCATGAATACAACTCCAATAACAAGGTGATCAATCCCATACTATGACTGTAAGTGAATTTATGCATGAAGTTAACAATGGAGGAAGATAAGCTAACAAGCTACTTAAATGATGTCTTGGTGAAACCAAAATAAGGAAGGAGGAGGTTACATGATTCAATAACTTTTGGAACACCATTTATAGCCTATATGAGACTCCTATAGGAGAACACACTCAAGAAATAAGAATCCCTTCATCTAAAACTACATATGATGACAACCTCTTGTAGCATGGACTAATATTCTCATCCAAACATTATTAAATATTAAACTAATAATTGAGACAATTTTATAATTAATAAAACATCCTATAGAGCTAAAATCACTAATTTATTCATATGAATTTGACCAAAATAGGGAAAAACCTATAGGGTGCATGAAATAGCTACCATAAAAGTATAGTCCACTTCATGAGGGTGGTTCATGGAGCACAAACCAACATTATTCAAAATATTTATATTTAAATGAATTTATATGAGTTTAATATAACCTCCCAAAATACTTTTACTTGAAACATCTTCAACTATTCATATTAAGCAAAAACCTACAAGTTACTTATGTGTGTTTAAGAAACCAAAAAGGGTGTAGAATGATTTTGGCATCAAAATGGACTTTAAAAAATTAAAAAACATTTATGTGAGTTTTATAAATATAATAAGACCCTCCATGATATTACCCACATGGTACACTTCCCCATAAGCCATACAAGTGTCATTTTCTCTATTTTTCAACTAATTTCTATAATTTTAGTTAGAGAACCTACAACATTCTGATGTGACTAACATTACTAACACTTATACTAACATATTATACCTTTTAAATAAAAATAGGATACCTAGGAACCTTGGTAACTATCCCACTTGCATCAATGACGCTTAAAAGCACATAAAATGACGTCAAAATGACTAATTGACTAATGTAACTAAGACCAAGGGTAGGATGACATTAAATGACATTATATAACATTTAATAAATCTCATGAAAATAAATTATACCCCCATAAAACATATATAAGTTAAGTCTTTTACCTATGGGTGCCCCAATGTGACCAAAAAGTCAAATTTGGTCGACAAATTAGTGACTCATAGAGGTGGTATGCCTACTATACTATGGACCAATATCCTTATCCTATTAGTGGCCAAGGAAGTAAATATATTATTAATAAAAATATCAAGGAATTGGATAAAACACACACAAAATAAACACACCACACCAAACAAAAACAAGATAAAGAAAGACACAATATACAACTCACACATGTGTATAAGCACTTAAGGAACATGAGGAAAGCAAGAAATTATGTACAAGGAGAGAGGAAAAAATTAGTAACAATGTTTGAGATTTATACCATTGACTAGGATATGATTCTCCTCTCCATCTAACTTTGAGAGTTGAAAAACATTGTGTTGCTTGCATTAGGTGATAACATAAGGGCCACTCAATAAAGCATCAAACTTTATGTGCCTTCCAAGCTTAGCCTTATCTTCACACCACTTTAGAAAAAATTATCCATCTTTGAAACTCCTTATAATGTATTTATTGTTAAATTATATCTTTGTTTGATCTTGGTGAGCTCTCATTGTTTGCATAGCTTAATCTCTTATCTCCTCAAGCTCCATCAGCTCACACAACCTAACTTTCATGCTTTTAGTTTCCATCAATTCTAGATGATAAGTGAGATAAAAGGCTAGTAGCTCAATTGAAATAGGTATTATATATTATATCCCATAAAAAAGTGTGTATGGTGAGTTTCTAATGGCTCTTTTTGGGGTGATCCTATCATCCCAAAGAGATGTCTTCAACTTGGAATGCCAAGTCCTTTGGTTCTCCTCCATTATTCTCTTTATGATTTTGATTATGTTATTATTGATGGAATTAGCTATTCCGTTCCATTTTGGATAATATTTAGAAGAATTACTGAGATAGATTCCATGTTTAAAATCCCATTCAATTGTCTTCATCCTAAGAAAATCAAATGCATTATCTAATATTATTGTTAACGGATCCTCAAACCTTGTCACTATGCCTTCATAAAAGTCTAGAACTAAACTTTCATTTTCTTCATTGAGATAGAAAACCTCTACCCACCTTATAAAGTAATTTATAGTAGCAAACACCCACTTGTGATGAGTACTAGAAGGTGGGTTGATTAGACCTATGAAATCCAAATCCCATTGTATAAAGGGTTGATCAACCTAAATTGGATGAAGAGGTAAGGAAATAATATTTTGTTTACCATAAAAGAGATAAATTTTTTGACACTTCCTTACCTAATAATGGGTGTCTTTAAAAAAACTAGGCCAAAATTATCCATCCCTCATAATCCTAGTAGATATGGTTCTTAGAACAAAGTGACCACCAACTGGTCCATCATGAAACTTAGGGAATTTTTTCTCAATCTAATATAATTCAACACACCTCAATAACACACATATTAAATCCTTCCTAAACAACACTCCATCATCAAGTACATAAGGAATTTATTGAAATTTAAAGTACCTTCTTCTAGATCTATCAAGGCCTTATGGACACTCGCCAGTTTAAAGAAAATGGATCATATCTTGTGTCCAAATCCTCACTAATGAATGTGTAGATGTCATAGGGTCATCATGGAGTGATAAAATAACATCCTTTTGTTCCTTAAAATCTAAATCAAGATTTTCACGTATCCCTGTTCCTTTCATTAGCTTGGTTATCTTAATTTCCACATCATACTCCATCACTTTTATGATCCAACTAGCCCTTTTTTCATTTAAATATCTTCTCAAAAGGATGTCTTTGACACTAGGATGACATATGCCTAAATTTTTTGACTTATAACAATTTAAATTACTTTCTTCTAAAACATAGGTGTATCTTACATCATAGCCTTCCAAACCTTGACTAAGTAAGGCAATAGGCTGCTCTAAGTTTTCTTCATTTGATTGAGTAAGAATGGTAGAGATCGCCTCCTTATTTTATAAGGTATACAAGCTGAAATTATTTGAGAAATTAGGACTTTTAAGAGTTGGATCTTGGGAAATGGCTTGTTTAATCTCTTTAAAACTTTCCATCCTTCAAGTCCAAGTAAACACTTCATCCTTCCTTAGCATAGAGGTTAGAGGCTTGACTAAATTATAAAAATTAGGGATGAACCTCTTTATGAAATTAATTTTTCCAAAGAAACTTTAAAAACCTTTCTTGTGTTTGGGAAAAACTAATGCCAAGATTTCACTCACCCTTTTAGGATCTATGGACAAGCTGTTCTTGGAGACAGTGTGTCCTACAATTTTTCCTTCATTAACAACAAATACACACTTATTTGGGTTGAGAGAGATTCCAAAATATATACATCTCTCAAAAATATACCTAAGGTGATTCAAGTGATCCTTTGCATCCTTAGGAAAAACTATGACATCATCAAGATACATTAACACAATGTCATTTATTAGTCCTTGAAAATCCATATCCATTACACATTGAAATGTAGCTCTAGCATTAGTCAATCCAAAAGGAATTTTATTTTAAGAATATTTACTCCATTTATTAGTAAATATTTTCTTATATTTGTCACTTTATTTCACCAAAATATGATTGTACCCAGAATATCCATTAAGGAGAGAAAACCTTTCACTTCTTACCATAACTTGAAAAAACTTGTTCCAGAGGATAATGGTCCTTCAAGAAAACTCTATTTAAGTCCTTAAAATCAACACACAACCTGATTTCTCCATTATTATTCCTAACAAGGACTAATTTTTCCAACCAAGATGAATACTTAATAGGAAAGATGATTTTAGACTCAATCAACTTAGTAAGCTCTTTCTTTATGAGAGGCTCAATCTTAGTATTGATTGGTCTTTGTCTTTTCTTGATATGTTTAGAATTCTCATCTATATCTATCATATTTTGATCTATGTTTGGATCAAATCACTATATTCCCATGCAAAGACATCAAAAAACTCTTTTCATAACTCAATGAAATAATGATTCTCTTCACTAGTACATACCTTCCCAAGTGAAAGCAACTTATCAATGAATATTTGTACTTTCTCATAGTTTCCTTGCTTATTAAACATGCTTACCTTTTCTTTCTTAAATTATTAATATTCATTTAAAATAATCTCAATTGTGACTAATATTTTTGGGAGCTTGTTTGACTTCAATTATAAAATCTACCGTACATATTGTTGTTGTAGTTTTGACTATTTCTTGGAAGAAAAGTCAGCCTCATCTTATAGAAAAAGTGTTATTTTTTTGTCATTATTAAACACTTTCTAATTAGTGACATTATCTGGTATTGAGGGCCTTACAATCACCTTGAGATATGGCTAGTTCTTATCTTCTTTTATCCCCTTTAGAACATCAAACTGATCTCCAATTGCTACCAACCTATTAGCACGTTTGTTGTATTCTCTTGGGATAGATGTGATATTGAAATATTGGAAATATTCCATAATATCCCACACTCTATGATTATAGGACTTAATCAAAGATTTATTAGTCATATTTTAGCCTCTTACTTGATTCAAAATCAACTCATTATCACCATACACTTGTAATTATTTCACACCTCTTCTCATATCCCACTCAAGGCCATGAATGAGGGCCTCATATTCTACAAAATTAAAAGTACAAGAGAATTGAAATTGGAATAGTACATTTAGTTGGAGGAAGAAACCAACATTGTTCCACCACCTTCCCCAATCTTTCTTCTTGATCCATCAAAACATCCATGTCTTCACTTGGCTTCATCAAATTTTGCATGAAATATTCCTCTTCATGCATTAAATACATCCCAAGACCAGATTCCTCTATTAATTGGTAAGGATCATTCTCATAATGTTCATCTCCCCATTCAATTTAGTATAAATCAAAAACTCCTTCAAGAGAAGATGTTAGAGAATGATCTATATGAAGTTACTACTCATTAATAATAGCATAATTGACATTTGTCACTTTCGGCATGTAAGTATGAAAGTTATTATGATGGATAGGTTTTTATTCAATATTCACCTTAGTACCATAATTTATCCTAAAAACCATGTAAGACCAATTGGCTACCAATTATCCACCTATCTTAGCTGTAAACTCTCTTGACAAACAAAGAGAAAAGTATGGAAGTAAATATTCCATAACCACATCATGAGGAATGGAAAAGGTAGGTAAATCATGTAAAATCAAGTTTAAATCCTTGACTACTCCCAATGTAGTTTTTGGTGATCCATCCAATTGTAAAACTCCTTTAACCATTAGCTTATATTTGAGGCCTAGTTTATCTTCTATACACTTGGGAATAACTGAAGTATTATCCCCACTATCTATGATGCAATTTTGAAATAAGAATTCACCAATGATTAAGGATAGGTAGAAAGGATTAGTTTTATCAATCTTTTTTACTTGTCCATCAATGGGCTAAGTTCCATTCACCAAGACAACATTCTCATTCCTAGTTGATCCAACTTGTTTAACAAGTCCTTACATTTCCTTTTGAAGCATATCCTTTTGTACAGGTATTTTTAATGAATCCCATTATTAAATATTCATGTAAAAATTATAAATTTTATTCAAAACATTAATATAAGGATTTCTCACCTTAAGAGGTTCTTTAAAAGCATTAGTACTTTATGGTGTAGCTTGTGAAGTGGATGTGTAAGAGCATGCCTTACATTCTAAAAATTCTAATTTTCCTACACTTTATGAGCTAAATTAGACCCACCCACCATTTGATATGTTTTATGAGTCAAAATAGGTCTTTTATTATCTCATTGTGTCTCTTCAACAACCCTCTTTTTAGACCTAGTGTTAGAAGCCACACTAGTATTCACATTGCTTGAATTACTGAAATGATTGATGGTAAAAAACTCTTGTTCAAAATTATTTATGAGAGTAGAATCATATTGTGTTTGTCAACCCTCCATTCCATTTTGCATTGGAATCTCAAAAGTGGTAACTTGAGATGCTTGATTTCCTAGCATTACCATGTCTTGACTAGGCATTTCATTGGCATAAGCAACTTGGCCTTGCTTTTGGTAATAGGAGGGATAACATGGTTGTTATTATACAAAGTTGTTTTAAATGGGAACAAGATCTTTGGAAGAAGAAGTAGCATTAATATTGTAACTTTTCTAAGGTCTAGCTTGAGTGATTTGACCTTGCCCTTGAATAATACCTTGAAAAGGAGGTCTATTTCCTTGTCTAAACTAGTTATAGGGTTGATAAGGTATATAAATTTAAGATTTTTGCCTTTTAAATGAAAATAGTTAATTAGTGACACTTTGGATCAAACACTTGACTTAATGAATCTCATTTGTGGGAGTAATGGCTGACCTTTCTTGACTAGGCAAAGGAGCCAGGGTAGGTAATGTAACTTGAATAAGAGGCTACAAATAAAGGAACAATGGCATTGGTGGCCTAGGATCAATCTTCCCTAATTAAAAAAGATAATTCTCAACATTGATGTCTATCTCATAGGAAGTATGGAGTGTATTTCCACCCATGGATTGGATCATCATGGCTACATCACTATTCAGTGATTTTAAATAGTACAAGAAGGCATAATTTGGAGTAGGTCTCATAATGATTGGGATTCTATCCCATGTCTTTTAAAATTTAGTGTTAAAATGTTGTATAAAATATTATGGTTCCCTCTTGATAGTGATCAATTACTCAGCTAGTGATAGATGGTCACTCTTCTCTCCAAAACTATTAGTTAATAAATCCCCTAATTTATCCCAACAACTAGTAGAATTTTTAGGTAGAGTCTCACACCAATCTAAAGCTTTACCTTTGAAAGACAATGTCAATAAAATAATAGCCACATTCTCTTGAATGATATTATGGATATTATAAAAGTTTTATAAGTTTATAATTTTTTCAATGGTAGTAATAGGACCTTCTCCAATAAAATATGGAACACTCTTAAGGGCTACTCCTAGAATTTTTTCATATTGGGAAAGATTCAAAGGAGATGATATAGTGAAGGCTACAAAATGTTGGTTCCTATCCATCTTGGAATGTATACTATGAGTATTAAGGGTTGAACTAAACAAAAACATGGACTTTTTAAACACTAACTCTCTCTAATAAGGATAATTATTCACAAACCTAAACCTTTTGGCAGAATATGGAGGTAATTTCACAAAATAAAAGGGTATACCTTTAGTAATAGACCTATTGGTAACCTTTGTCATGGAAATTAGGAACTAATTATCAACCAAAGAGTTTAAAACTTTAGTGGAATTTCTAGGTGTTGAATGTAGATGTTCTTGTAGCTATAACTATGCCAAGACTACAACCAATCTTGGACAATATTGTAGGGATTAGAGTCCCACCAAGCATGCCACAAAATTTTGTCACTTTGATCTCTAACCATTGAGGAGATTCAAATATCTCCTCATCCAAGTGTCATAATGGAAACATCTCTCTTTCTATGGGTGGCAATTTTGTTGAGATGAATCTCTAGAAGGGATAGTTCCCTTGATGCATTCTTTGAAGCACTTTCATGCCTATAAAATTTGAATGAAAAGGGTTAATAAAAAAAATAATAAATATTAAAAAGGTGATGCATTAATATCCTCATCTTGACTTAAATTTTACCATTTAGAGTCAAACAAGACTTCTTTCATAGAAAACTCACAATTTAAGTTGCATTATCATATCAATGTTTCATAAGTTAGGTCCAAGAGGTATTTTGATGCTTAAGAGGGTAATTAAGGATTAATTTATGGGATATAGTCATGAAACACTTCTAAGACACCTATAAACTTGTAAATGAACACTAACAAAGAACTGTAATAATTTCTCTTCTATACATTTGGTGAATAATCAAGGATAACATGTTAGAAAAGATAATCTTCTACTAGAAAAGACCAAAAATATTGCACTAAAACTCAATTTAAAAACATGAGAGTAATAAAAACAATTTTTTAATTTCTTCAAGAGTCATTTAATTATAAATTCCTAGGGTTTCACCATTAACCAATGGAAGTTACTCAAAAGAGTCAATATTTATAGCCTTTGAGAGAAGAACAAGGCAACAAAAGTCCAAAAGTCACATGGAAACTTATTAATATAATAAATTGGGTTAAAATTTACATGAGAAAGATGTATGTAATGAACCATACAAATTCAAGAGGTCCAAGTGTTCATACAAGTCATGAAACCTATGAAAAGTGTCACAAAATTCCATATCTTGGCGTAAAAAATTGGCCTCATCATTTATACCTATTTAAACGTCCCATAAATGACTATATATATCTATAATTATTATAATTAGAGTGAATTACTAAAAAATTTCCTCTCTATGCATTTGTGGTATTCCTACTCATTTAAAAACTCGTAGAAGGAAGCAATCACTATCTACAGTCTAAAAAATTTCTTTATTTCAGTCATCCCTCACACTTGGCCTCAAAAATGGCTTCAATTTTCCACAAAAATACATGGATGGTATCTAATTACAATTTCAAATACTATCCATGGCCTTAGACTACTTAGGTATATCTTAAAAAGGCTTACACTTAGAGTTTTGACCCTTCTCACCCTTATGTCCACTGTGCCAATTTTGATTGGCTAAAAGGAAGGTAATTGTTTGAAAACATATAAGTATTTTATTATAAATAAATGATCATTAGGGGGTATAAAAATACCAAAAAATTCCTCCAAAATTTATTTTACCTTTTAAAACCTCCTAGAACCTACAAAACACAAAAAGGCCAAAAATACCCTATTTTGAATGATGTCCATACAATTCCATATAACTAATATTTATGAGGGATATATTGAGAGATTCCTCTTCATAATATAATATATTTCATTTCCAAACTATGTCATTTAGATATCTCCTAATTTTTTTTTCTCGATCAGGTCCTGGTTGACGGTTTAGTAGGGTTTTGTGCAATTTCTGGTCTTAAGCTTGGTTCATAAAGTTCTAACATTGAAACTACCTAAAAATTCCACAAAAATTATACCAATGTACCCTAATAACCTCTCTTAATCCCTTTGGCTCCCATTCAAAACCTTGGAAAATATTTGAGCATTTGAACACACCTCTTTGAACTTGATTCTACTCCATGTTTGAGCTCTTTGTAGGCTAGAAATAGATTTCCAATGTGTTTATATACATTATATGAGTTAAATAACATGTATATACACCTACCTATCATATATTACCCATGTTTATAATTCACCAAATAATAGGAGTGAAGATGTACTACCATTTGGCACTAGGCCCTCCCAAAACCTAATAGGTCTAATAGGCACCTTGATAGGTTTGATTGATAGGACTAGTATTTTATAGGTAGGTTGGTATATTATTAATATTAATAATTAATTTTATCTTAACAAGTCATTACATAGTCCTATAATCACCCTAATTCATCCTCTTTTCTTATTTACCAATTAGGCCTAGTGAAAGCTTGTTATTTGGATTGTGTGCATGAATAATTAGTCACCCTGAGGAGTCTTAGATTTATATATTACTTCTACAGAATCAATTTAACTTCCATAAAACTTATAAAAATTTTCCATTATGTTACCAAATCTCCATGATAACACTTTTCCTAAATTTTCCCTCATTAGCTCACTTTGCCAAACTCTAATTTTCTTAGACTCGCTAACCTCTAAGACAAAATAGAGAGGTATATCCCCAATCCCCATGGAAAATTGAATATTTTTTAAATTTTATTAGTTCTAAATGGGGTTCTCTACCAAATGTATTTTATTTATTCCATGTATTGCGTGACTGACCTTCTCCAAATGCCCAAAAAGGGCCTCAAAAACCTTATTTTCCTACATTTTCCTCAAACCCTCCAAAGAATGACTTCTCCAAATGAATATAGTTCTTATAGGTAGATATAACACGTTTTTTATATCAATTTTATGTTATTTTATCTATGGTTTCATCAAAAAACACTCCCTTAGATTCTTCTTGTTCACCTATTAGACCAAGAGGTTGCTTGATTCATTGTACAGATTGATGACCCTACCCAAGTAAGGAAAAGTGACTGAGCATATTTTAGGTGTATTTATGTGTTTAAACCATTAATTTTACATATCATATACCATATAAATTTGATTTACAACTTTATTTCTCTCTTTTCATGATATACTCCTACCTTCACTAAGAGTACACACTCAGTTATAGGTTTATGCAGGGACTTAGGGGGTCTATGTATACTTGTTTTACACAACCAAGATATTATGGAGTACATCATGGTATTAAGGTATATGATCCAATATTATTATATCACCCAAACCTCTTCTTTTTCCTTGTATTCACCTTCTAGTCCAAACTAGGTACCTTGTTATACCTAGATTGAGACCCTTATTTTACCTTTGCTTATAGGTTAGTTTGCCCTGTCTAGAGATTATGAAGCAAATTACATTCATGGATAATTTTTATATTTTATATTTTTATCATTTCACTCCTTTTAATCATATAAATATAAACCTTAAACTTATAAACTAAGTCCTCTCCAAATGACTGAGCAACCCTAACTGTTGATTGAGACAATCCCACCTATAGGTATGCACTACATCATGAGACCTAGCTTAAGATGTTTGGTAATAATTATTTATCCCATATTGTTCATGGATTGCATAGGTTTATTTTGATTAACCTTTAAAGAGTCTTAAATCATCAAAAAATCATCAATTTTGTCTTTAATATCTCATACCTTACTATAGGTGTGCATTCTCTGTACAAGGGACACCTCAAGACAGTCATGGGGTTGCAAGGGAATATTCAAATCCCTCATTGCTTACTTTAAAACCATGTAACCTCATATAACTAGCTTATTCAACATAAAAAATAAGGTTTTTTCATTTGTTTCTTCTTATGTGGAAAAAGGTCATTTGTATCTTCAAGCATATAGACTTCAAAGAAGTATCTCAGTGCTTTTTTAGGCATACTTAAAACCTTCAAAGACCTTATATCCCTCTACTCTTTGAAATCCATATTTGGCATGGGTATATTATATGTTAGGGGATATAAGAAAAACCTCATTATATGTCTCAAGACCCTATACCATAATGTTTTATGATGCTTATAGAAAGCCTTTTGGTCTCTATTTTGCCATTTTAGGGAAAACTTCCCTAAACCTAGTATCTTGTCTCCCAACATGGTTTCACACCTTCACATTACATTTTTATAATTTTCATGAGATTTAAAATATTATTCATCATATAAAGGTCTTATAAAAGGTTTCAAGTTAGCTCCATCTCCTCAAGTAAGCTTTTGCTACCCTGCTCAACCACCTATAGGTGGATGTCTTGATGCACCACAGTGAGCTAGAATTGAACAACATGGAATTCCCTATGCATATGTACCTTATATGATTACTTCCAAAACCATAACATAATTTTAGAAAATGTAGGATTTTTAAACACATGTCAATATTTTCACTCCCAAGGATGATGTCAGCAATGGATGTAGGTGGATGTTTTGGTTGTGTGTAGATAGCGAGTGTATAAGGTGTGGTAAAAATGATGGAAAATGGATTAAAAACAACTAAAAATGAATTTGTAACCTTTAAAACATTTCCTCTATGCTTTTAAACCTTCAAACTAACTTAAAAACACCATTTTCAACCTAAATATCACTTGTATGCACATCGAATAAAGCAATCAAGGGCATCACATCACCATTTCACATGGTGAATTAATCATGTGACATCATTAAAAAAATTTCAAAAGATTATAAATGAAACCTCTTCAACTCTTTATGATATAAAAAATTGATATACCATGGATACAGCTTCAAGAACATGGTGAGCAAGCCCATACATTTGACTGCAAGTGAAGCTTGGCATAAAGTTGACAATGGAGGAAGACAAGCTAGCAAGCTACTCAAATGATGACATGGTGGAACCAAAACAAGTAATTATGTGGTCACATGACCTATTAACTTACGGAACATCATTTCTCAACTATATGAGACCCATACACGAGAACACACTCAACAAACAAGAAGTACTTCATCTAAAATTGCACATGGTGACAACCTCACGCAACATGGACTAAGTTTCTCATTAAAAATTTATGAAAGATTAAAATAATAATGGAGACAATATAATAAGTAATACAACATATTCTAGAGCCCACATCACCAATTGGTTCATAGATATTTGACCAAAATTAGGAAAAACCTATAGGGAACTTGAAATAACTACCAAAAAAGTATAGTCCACTTCATGAGGAAGGTTCATGAAGCAAAAGCCACCATTATTAAAAATATTTATATGGAAATTAATTTATCTAAGTTTAATATAATCTACCAAAAGTTTTTTACTTCAAACATCTTCAGTTGTCTATTCTGAGCAAAAACGTGCAAGTCACTTATGTGTGTTTAGGAAACCAAGAAAGGTGTAGAATAGTTTTGGCATAAAAATGTCCTTTCCAGAAATAACCAAATATTTAAATGAGTTTTATGAATATGAGGAGACCCTCCATGATCTTCCTCACATGGAACATTTCCCAATAAGTTGTACAAGTGTCATTTTCTCCCTTCAACTAATTTCTATAATTTTAATTAGAGAACCTACAAAATTATGACGTGACTAACATTATTGACACTTATACTAACCTTTTGGAATTTTAAAAACAAAATATGATGCCTAGGCATCTTGGGAACCATTCCACTTGCATCAATGACCCTTGAAATCAAATAAAAGGACCCCAAAATGAAAAATTAGTTAATGTAACTAAGACCAAGGATAGGATGACATAAGATAACATGTAATACATCTCATGAAAATAAATTAGACCCCCCTAAAAGATATATAAGTTATTTTTTTTACCTATAGGTACCTAATTTGACCAAAAAATCATATTTGTTCAACACTACCTATTTTAGACTAATATCCATCCATCTAATCACCCACTTAGGTTTGAATTATTTTAAGATTAATTTCACTACTTTAACCACCAAGTTAAAAACCTACATGGTCAACCTACTATTCCACCACATAGTTAGTTAACCCATAACTACAACTTGTGCCCTAGAGTGGTGATTACCTCCATTGAGATCGTAAAATGTTAGATTTCACCTCATTAAATTGTAGGTGTGCATAAAACCCACATTAATAAAAATAAATTTGGCAGTAGAAGGATGTAAATATATATAAGAGGTTAACCCTTATGTTTGAGCTACATTGGAGACACACAAAAGTGTGACTAGGTCTAAGACCCAAGCTAGTCTTTTAGTTTCACCTTTGACAAATCATAAAAGGCTTAGGTCTATATTAGTTGTCCCTATAATATCCCAAGATAGAAAACCATCCCCAGTAACGAAAACTTTTCCTATTAATCCTTTTATGGCTCAATAATTTCCCTAGTTGGTTGGATCCATTATTACCTTCCTTAGGGATGTGCATGATTTACTAAGGAATCTAGAAAAATATTTTCCTTGTTTATCCCCTTTAGCAGGAACAATGGCATAATAATACATCCAATCTTTCAAGGTTACTTTGACGTTAATGAATGTCAATAATGAATATTTTTGACGTAGAATTTTCCCTTTCACATTTTAGGATGCACCTAGGATTGGTACCTCAATCTATAAGAGAAATCTGTTACTTCTTGGAAGGAGTGTTAAACCACTTTTTTTGCCTAATTTGGGTAGGTCACTAGTCCTGATTTGGTGTACCAACATTTTACCAACATGAAGAGAGAGGCTAATGGATCGATATAGGATTTCAATGTAATAATTCGAAATATGTACACTTGGTTAAGCTCATCATATAAATTAGAACAAGCTTTAACATTAGATATTTATAAGAATGCCCTAGTTGTAATTACTATAATATTTTTACAAAGATATACTATTGTCAACACTATAGAATCAGCATATAAAGAGGGCATAAACATTGATGGATAACTTAACCCTCATGTAATAGGTACCCCTAACATCAATATTGGTCTCCCAACTTTAAATCAAATTCCTCATGTGAAGCAGAATGTTCCTAAATTCAACCAAAATTAATTATATACACTACCCCCTCTAATGTAGACCAAAAATTGAAATTATAATTACTTGAATAATCCTACATATATTAATGGTCATGAATAGAACCAATATTTGGTTCCATCCAATACTTCAGTAACTCAGGGTATGAATTCCACCAAACTAGAGTTAGACTCTATACAAAGAATGGTCCAAAAATTAAGTAATGACTTCTTAGACATGAAAATAAAAATAGGTATGCTAATGTTCATAATAATAATCAAAATCCTAGGTTTTAGGGATATAACATACCTTTAAATAGTTCTATAAATAATGCAGAGTAGTCTAACAAACATATATAAATTTATATACTGGAGACAATGTTACCCAATTGGTATAGAGTTCACAATAAATCTCATCATGGTTAACTTGATTGTATTGAATTTTATGCATTTTTTGAGATTTTTTAAATGGAAATTGTGATGCAATATTTGATGAATAAACCACAAGAATTCCACCATGAATCTGGATATTTAAACACTATTATGGTTTTTGAAACTCACAAAATTCATTTCCTAAGTTTATATGACAACATAATATAATATAATACTGATGAGATCCATGCATTCAAATAGTATTATAAATGTGGTTATAATCTAAGGAACAAGAATACCTTCACAACATGTACTCCTCCAAATAATATGACTATTCTACCAAATCCAGAGGCTGATAATAATGCAGCTCCCCTAAAAGGGAATGATTAACCCTAAAATAAAGAATAATAGAACAAAGGAGGATACAAGATTATTGAAGACATGAAGAAAATAAAAGCAAATATCACTCTTCATGAATTATCCCAAATTACTAAATAGAAATAAATCATGTGGATATCTATCATAAGGAAAGCCCCTATAGAGAAGACAAAGGTAGCTAGCACAAATGTTATATACAAAATAAATCCTAGGGATATTTCTTTGTTGATAACTATCAAGGCATTTGGCAAAAAATATGAGTTCAAAAGAAATAATCTAGGGGATGAAATTTATCCACACTATATTAACATTGGCCTTAGATGCACTCTAAAAAAAGGGAAATGGGTGAAGTATTTACTCACCTAGTATAAATACGTAATTGCATGGATGTATGAAGACATAAAGGTTTATAATCCAAGGGTCATCACCGATATAATCCCTCTAAAACTAGATTGAAATCCATTTAGGCAAAGATAGAGGCCAATAAATCCTATCCTGGAGCCTCTTATTCAATAAGAGGTAGAAAATTTATTGAGTTGAAAAATAGTTTTTCCAATTAAACATTCCACTAAGGTGGCCAATTTAGTCCTGGTCAAGAAGAAGAGTGGGTAAATTAGACTATGTGTTGATTTTAGAAACCTAAACAAGGCATCTAAGAAGGAAAATTATTTGTTACCTTCATTAAATGAGGCTATTTGAATATTAAGCACATTTTAAATGATGTACTTATTGGATGGAATTTTAGGCTATAACCAAGTGGTGGTTGAATCTAAAGATAGAGTGAAGACTGTATTTACCAAAAAAATGTATACCTATGCATACAAGAGGATTCCATTTAGCCTAATTAACACATGATCTAGTTTTGAACAAGTAATGGATCTGTGTTCCAAGGGCTAATAGGTAGGTGCATAATCATATACATGAATGATCTCACTATCTTTTTGAATAATAGAAAAGACCATGTAGGTCATCTAAAATCAATCTTAGATAGATGAAAAATGTTTAACATCTCATTAAACCTTAAAAAGAGTATATATAGGGTTTCTTAAGGAAATCTCTTAAGGCAAATTATTACCAAACAAGGGATCACCATTGATCTAGATATAATCTAGGACATTTCAAATATCGCATTCCCATATAGTAAGAATGAGATCAAGACTTTCTTTGGAAAATTTCATGGGGAAGTTTATCTTAGGATTTACATAAATGATAAGACCTTTAAATTTAATTCTCAATCAATATGCTAAGGTAGAATAGACACCCGAGGCCTGAAAGTCTTTACAAGACATTAAAGATGATATATCTCAAGCCCTAGTACTTATCATCCCAGATTTCACTAAGGACTTCTACTGGTACTTATTTGCTTTATAACATACAATCATTGTTGTGTTGACTCAAAAGAAAGGCAAAATTAAACATCCTACTACATTTATGATCATAAATTTACAATAAGTAGAGTTTAAGTATTCTTTTATTGACAAGAAAATTTTCACCCTTGTAAAAGAGTAAATAAATTTCAGCATTAGATTTTAAGGAATAAGACCATCAATATTTTGCCTAACCCTATTTTCAAGCTTATTTTGGCACATAATGAATTGGGAGAGCATAGAGGCAAATGACTCTCAAATTTTTAAGATTTTGATATATACACACACACACACACACATATATATATACATATATATAGATTTTGATATATATATATATATATACATATACATACATATATATATATATATATATATATACATACATATATATATATATACATATATAAATATATACACACATATATACATACACACACACACACACACACACACACATATATATGTACGTATATATATATATGTATATATATGTACATATATATATATATATATATATATATATATATCTGTGTGTGTGTGTGTGTGTGTGTGTGTGTGTGTGTGTGTGTGTGTGTGTGTGTGTGTGTGTGTGTGTGTGTGTGTGTGTGTGTGTTTATATGTGTGTGTGTGTGTGTCTATATATATATATATGTATGTATGTATGTATATATATATCAAGCAAGATAATATTTTTATAGATCAGGGCATCATTCAACTTGTAATTCAGCCTGACCCATGCATTACCATTGAATAGATTTATGAAACCTAGGTATCCCATGGAGATTGGTATACTAACATAGTTTAATATTAGATAATAGGTACATGTTCTATAGAACTCACCATAGGATGAAAGATATATTTGAGGCTCAAATATGCTAACTACATGATCATAAAGGGGATTATTTATGGAAGGAATTATGAAGGCAAAAAACAAGAAGAAGGTCAATAAGAAGGTCAATAAGGGATTATTTAACTAAGATGTGCATCAAAATAAGAAGGTCAATAAATCCTTAAAAATTGACACTATAAAATAGGCAAAAAACATCCATCTATAAATACCACAACCAAAAATATCCATAGAATGGGTTATTAATGGATAATTGTCTTCAACGATGCCCAATCTCATGTAAGAACATGTCATGAGTGCCATTTTTTGGAAAAAAAGGTACCTATAATAATGCCATGGAAACCTACTATTAAGGGAAGACCATTCACCTAATGGGGGTTGGAATTAATTGGTGTTGTTAACACAAATTCTTCATCAGGACATAAATTTATGCTTACATCCATACAACACTAGGTGGAAAGAAGTAATTACCAACAAAAATTTTAGAGCACTATATGCAATCAACTTCTTGGAGTAAAACATCACAACTAGATTTGTCACCCCCATTTCTCTAGTTTATGACAATGGGACAACATTTCAATAAGAAATTCATAGAATTGGCCAATGATAATGAAATCACCAGCTGGTCATATTCTAACCATTACCCTTAAGTAAATGAGTTGTATGAGTCAACAAATAAAAACTTAATAGGCATTATAAATAAATTAGCTATAGACAAATCCAAAGACTAGTATTATCTACTAATGTATGCTTTATGGGTAGACATAATGAGATATAAGAAAGCCCTCAAGACTTTACCTTATTTGATGATATATGGGTGAAAACTAGTATATCCAACCATGATCAATTTTAAAAATCATCAATTCATGTAGGAATACATGGGGTTGAATAAAAAAGTGGAATATCGATTATTGGATATAATATAGATGGAGGATTTAAGGACTAAAGCCCTATTTTTTTTTAATAAACATTATGATTAGTCATAGAAGAGTGAAATTCAAATCCTTTAGAATATCTATCCTGGTGATTCTATAGGAAAAACCAATGAAAAGAAAGGATAACATGACAAGTTTACCCATTAAGGATTAGACCCTATCAGATTTTAGAGATCTTGGATAATAAAGGTTTTTACTGAAGGGACTTCCATGGTAATTAATTAACTATATAATTAATGGGTAGCTTTTGAATCATTACTTCATGTATGTAACATCTAGAAGTGTTATAGAGTGAAAATGGAGGTGAAGTAGAGGTAAGAATAGATTAGTTTTCTTGCTTTCATAGATTAGTTTTCTTACTTTCTATATTTAGTTGTTTGTTTTTATTTTTCATAAAATCTAATTGACTTTTCCTGGTATCACCAAATAAACATCTAATCCAATAGGATTTCAAGGGTCCCAAAAGAAATCAAATGTGAATAGAGAATAAAGAGGATTACATAATTTAGGTATATTTTTAGGTCTTACACCCTTATTCTAGGATCTTTAGAGTTCAAGCATGCAATGGTAAATCATCCATGGTTATATTATGCTTAAATACTTCTACCAAGTATGCAAAAATTGTTCTTAGTATTCCATGAAAATTTAGAAAATTTTCATACTCCCTTGGATCAAACATAGTCATGCTAACACTTATTTAAGGTAATAATGATTGATGTAGATGTAGTTGGCAAAGACGTTATAGTAAAACAAGTTTTTCACCCACACCATCTCATAGTAGTTTTTGATCTCATTCTTCCATTCATTATCCCAAAAGAAAACCAATGTATTATAACAAGAGCAATATGTAAAACCCAAAGAGTATCTAAAAGGGATAAAAATTTCACATGATTAAATGATTTCAATGAACCATGCATCATTCCAAAATATGAGAGAAGAAGAAGAGGAAGAAAAGGTATCTATGTAAAGGCTATGGATGTCTGGCTGGAAGCATAGCAATGCCCAATCTTTCCTAATTTAATGTACTTCACATAAAATCAAAATAAACCTATAACTACTCCAAATATTTATTAATTACACATAACAAGGGTAAAATAAAATCATTATGTCACACATGGATTAGGTTATGAGTAAGGCAAGTACAATGTATGGTCTAAATTTGAGTCTCTTTTATGTCTCTATTTCAATCATTTTATTATGGTATGGTTCATGTTTGGTTTGAAATTGATAACAAATTTTTTTGGGTTTTCAAATACTCAAGATTATTCCCCCTATAAGTCACCATTTCTTGTACTCAACATATCCACTATTCTTTTTTTTGCAATAGGGATCCACTATGCTTTGTATAAATCCAAGCCTTTTTCTGAGGTTTCATTCTAAGAGTTATTATGTGTTTCATCTAAAATTTTCCTTCTAGGAAATAAAAGTGAATGTGTTTTTCATTTTAGGATAACTTATTAATTTCTTTCAAAAGTTTTTCATTTGCATAGGTTTTTTTTGACATATGCATTTTAGTCTTTAAAATTTGGTATTGAGCAAAAGTATTTGTGAATTTTATTCACAATTTTTGATCTTCATAAATCCTACATTTTTACCTTCACCATTTGGTCTTCAGATCAAGTATTTAGAAGGTTTCTTTAGAAAAACTTCCTAATTTTTTATGTGGTCTAATTTGGTATTTTTGAATGTGCTTAAGAATCAATTCTTAGGTAAGTGGATAGTTATGTATTTCATCTTCATAGTTTTTGTTCATATGTTCTATTGGAAGTTATTTATTCTTAAAAATATTAGTTTTTAGGTTTTATGTTTGAAATCTATGTGGTGGATCTTACCCCTCACTATTTTTTCTTCATCTTTTATGTTTGATATTTGCATTTGGGAGTTTACCCTTCAAGATATTGTGATAGAATTTATGATTACAAATTAGTAGAGGTAATTATATCTTTAGGATTTTTGTCTTTAGTAGAAATATTCAATCTTTCTTATCAGTACTTATGACTAATGTTTATCAAATTGAGTTTTTTCATTAATTTTTTTTAGATAAATTGCACAAAAGGTCATCATTAGGGATTTCCCACAAGATGAGTATATTCATTGAGATTTTTATTTGGAATTTGTTTTTAAAATGCATAATTCATGAGAATTTGTCAATGTGGTACTAATAAAAAACCTGATTCATGACTAATGAAAGCCTACATGGTGTATCCAATAAATTGAAAGATGAATACTTAATAATACTTTTTAGAAACAATTATGTGGCATACCCACCAAATAAACTGTTAAAATTCAAATTGCACAAGTAAAGAGAATTTATAAATGTTGGAAATTAATGGTGCATGAACTAGAATTGAATGATAAATTCAATCACCTGAGATCATTTAAGTTTTTATTCATCATAATTTTACCTCAAGATAAAATAATTCCTTGTAAACAAGCCCTAGTGACCTGCATGTGAATCATAAAAGTGTATCTAGTAAAGTTGAGCTATCCAAATCTAAGAACTAGTACAAGTAAATTAACAATGGCCTCTTCATCTAGAAAATTAACAGGAGTTTTTCCACCATCCAATTTCTCAATAAAGTACTATAATAAGTAAAATAATACTATTTTTGACTCCACCATTTTCAACTATCAATACACTAAGCATTTAACTCTATGAGACACCATTGATGCAGTAGATGCCTACACTCAAGAGGAAATATTAATGCAAACATAAAAATTATTGGTGGTAGACATACTTAATCTCAAATGACAATCGATAAACTTTAATATGGCTAAGATAAAATTGATGACATGCATAGACCTACTATGATATCTCTTCTTTATTGGTAAGATAATTAAGGAAAACTATTTGCACCATATAGAACACAAGACTATCATAGCCTACATTTGAGGAGATACATTATAAAGGTATTTATCTTTACTAGTTACAAATTATAATTAATATTTGAATAGGGTTTTATAATTTAAATAAAATAATTAAGTCAATAAAATACTTAGTAATTGGCTTCTCTATGGGGAAATTATCATCATAAAGGATAAGGTCCCTATATCAATCACCAAGTTTGGGATGGGGATTCACATTGGGATGGACCTCCTAAAAACACTTTATGGTTTACAAAGAATCCATTTTATTCACCTATAATGGGTTCCACTTTTGGATATGATGATCACCTCAGGCTTAACTTTTGACTTGAGGGAGACAATAAGCATCAAGCTATAAAAATAGGTTTTACACAAGGATAAATGACTTATTAGTGGCCATTTATATATGATTTCATACCTATTAGATGATGTGATGGGAAAATTATATATACATTATGGGACACTCTGATATTTCACTCTAAACTACATTAAAAAATTGTATTTATAATTATTATTCATTCATGCACATATATGCATTTTCCAAGAACATCACTCACATTGTAGAGGACATGTACCCCTAGGTATGGTAGGCCATTAATGAAGCTCCATTACCTAGGGTATCTAAATCAATTGTAGATACATTTTCACAATGGGGTGACTACTATTTATATCAATATTACATAGTGATTATGGTTATTGGTAACAAGGTCAACCCCTTACATCTTCCCAAGTATATGTCCTATAATATACAAGAATAAGAAATAGCATTTCAACTATGGTGGAGTGTAAACAAAGATTCAACAAAGAAGAAGAAGACCAAATTCTATGGCTCCCATCTAATTATAATCTGAATGTGCTACATAGTTTAGAGTCACTCTTGAGAAGTTTGAAAAATGATAGGTTACTATTCATTATCGACCTTGACTCATAGGGATTCAGATCCTCATGGAAGGATTAAAAATCATATCAAGGGTCTTATTATTCCATAACAACATGATCCATATGATCATGACTTTATGTTCTTGAATTCCAAGTATGATTCCCATGTCTTGGAAAGGGCACAAACAAAAGGATTGAGGGAAGAACATTTGAAAATCATATAAGGAGAACCCTTTACCTCTATTTGAAATGAATGATTTAGGATCCTACACCTAGGTGGATGGGCTTCCTAGGATTTATGTATTAGTAGGCCTTCATATCCATTATCAAAATATGGAAATCCTTCTCAGGAATCTATATATAAATTTAAGGCCATAAAGAACGAGCCTACTAAAATTGAAGCTAGACTTGGGGGAGGCCAGGGAAATATAATTTGACTTGATAAATTAGATTCAAAGGGACCAACCCATCTAACTCCACCCATGCAAGAACTTAAAAGTGTGGATACTTCATCTAAACCAATTTAATAGGCCTCCCCCATAGCTAAAATGTTTACAATTTGTTATAAGAAAAAACTAAGGTCTCATGCTCTCCTAAAAGACCCAACTATTTAGGAAAAACCAATAATAACTCTTTTATATCAATAATATGATACTAAAAGGAAGTCTATCAATGAAAAAAGAGAGTCAAATGAAGAGGAGTTGTAAAGATAAAAATCCCTTAGCCTTTAGGACATTAAAGGAAAGACACCTCTATATGGAAATCAATTATGTAAGGAGACATGCTTTGTCTCTTCTACTCTAATTTCATCTTTTACTTCCATTTATATATTTTACTTAATTCCTCTCGATTATATTTCCCAACAACCCCTAGTTACTCCAAAGTATAGGATGTCTCCTTTATCCATACCATCTATACTTTCATAACTATTTCCATTCCATTAGTTATATTAACATCCTAAATGTTGTCCAATACTTATGTATCAACTTATACCACTACCCCACCACCCCCTAAATCCAAAATAAAAGAATCCAAGAAAGTCAGGGGAGTGTTTGAAAGTTCCCAAATTCATGTATCATCAACCCAAATAGACTTTCCAATGCTTTCCTATAGTTTTTATTAATGCACCATTATGACATATATAAAGAACAATGGAAAGAATAAAATAGTATACATACTCTACCTAGTACCTCAACATGGGTTAGTGGATTTGTTTAAGATCATTTTTTCTTCCCTTCCTGACCATGTACTTGAAGGGGTTTTGAAACAATCATCAAAAGATATATTGGTTAAGACTACATCCAAGGACACTCAACCAACTAACCCAACACAATTTGTCATACCATAGTGAGAAATTAATCTAATGTCAAAGGATTATTAGAATATAAATCTCAAAATCATAGAGCTACCCATAATGAGTTCCATATTTGATAAATTTACAAGGAGTGTCCAAAGTATAATAAAGAGAAAATTGAAAGATAATACCAAAATAGGGATCATCTTATAATAGAGATAAGAGGTTTTTACCTTGTCTAATAAAAAGAATAATAAATTTAGTCTCCATACATAGGGGAATACAAATCCTATCTTGAGACACACAATGATACTTTATTGGAAATGCATGAATGAGTATAAATGGCCAAGTCGGAGATCAAGTATGAGTTAGAGAAAGTAAAGTAAAAACATTTTCAAGCTTTGGAATAAATAAAGGAACAACAATTAACTATTCACTTTCCTCTAAAAACTCAAACTGAGATCCGAAATTATGTTTCCATATTGTACAATATTCTCGAGGCCATTGATGCAATAGGGTTAGAATTGACCCCTAGTATGGCTGAGATATGTAAATTGTTTAGTTCTTTGAAGTAGGATGATAATACTTATAAATTCCTTATTATTTATATAAATAATAAGACATATAACCAAATTTAACTAATGGTACCATTAGAATCTTCAAATTCTTTAAACTTGGTGGTCATCAAGACTTAAGAGGATAGGGAGTGGATAATGGAAGATAAGGTAGTAATGTCTAAATATCTTGACCACAAAACTCTCATATTGTAAATCCTAGAAGAACTAAAACTATCACAAATAAGAGACTGAATGGGCATGCTTATTAATAGAATCAATTTTGATTATCTTCTACAACATACTTATAAAACCATCAAACAAAGTATTCATGGTCTTTTATTGGAGGTGATTGAGGTTGAGCTGAGATTTTCAAGAAATAAGGTCATGAAGGTCGATATTTTTAGAATAAACTTTAGAATTAAAAAAAATGAGCATGCAAGGATCTTATAATAAGTAAAAAGGGTTCATATACCTCCATTTATAAATATGGATATTATTTAGTAGTGTAATGACCTTGGGGACAAGCACTTTCAAGTTTTAGAAGTGAAAAAGAAAGATGACTCTTCAACTTCTAGTTCAGTCCCAACATATACCTTAATGCTTCTGATAGTTAACAGTGCCACTCAAACATCTAGTCAACATTGACTTGAAGGCTAATTTTATATGCATATAGAAAAAAAATACTAACTATTGTACTCATAATTTACTTATATTTAGAACTAAAATGTAAAAAGTGTCTAGACTGTCTATAATCATGCACACATTGCATTGTATTGGTTGACTTATGTTTAGATATAGTAATATCTAACTATACACATGCATACATGTAGTTTTGAGACTCAAATTAGAATTGAGGATATAATTTTACAATGTAGATATGATTTTACATGAACTTAGAGGATGATGTGAACCCTCCCAAAGTATATTTATACATGTATAACCCTCATACCAAAGGTTTGGAAAAAATTTTATCAACACAAGAAGAAATCAGTTTAATGGTCATACAACTGCATCAATGTTATTTCCTCCCATCTCTATGTTATTAAGGTTTTGTTTTCTTCATTGTGTTAACTTAATAATTTGAAGTGTGCATAAGATATAGATAATTCTAATTGTTCATATTGATATATGTTAATTCTATATGTGTAAAATCTATTTAAAGTTAATAGTTTTTATTAATTAAAGAAACTACTTAAAATTGTGTTAACACTTTGAGCTGTATAGGAGTGTTTTCTTTCTAGTAAAATCATCTAGGTGTTTGATACAAGTAAACTATATGCCTTGTTGGTCTGAGTTGTAATCTCCTAAATAAGGGTGTACAATAGCAACTCTAAATTGATAAAACTTAAGTGGAGATCATTAAGTTTATTATGCCTTATTCCTAAAATATTTAACTATTTTTTTCTTATAAGTGTGCAATAGCTAAAAACAATAAACACTATTTATAGAAACACTTGTCCATGACAAAAACCAACCAAGGGGGTGAGCCTTAACACCATAGAAACTTATTTTTTGATCCACCCTTCCTTATTTTTAGATTGTATTTTGTGATCTACCAACTTTAGAATAATATACACCCATCTAACTATCCATTTAGGTTTGATTTATTTTAGGATTCAATTAACTACATGAACCTCCTAGTTAACAACCTACATACTCATCTTGTTATTCCTCCACCTAGTTCTTTAAGCCATACTTTCAACTTATGCCCTAGAGTGGAGTTTACCTCCATTGAGATATTAAAATTTTATAGGTTGCCTCATTAAATTCTAGGTGTATATAAAACCCACATCAACAAAATATATACACAATTGTAGATTAGTTTTCTTACTTGTTCATTTAATTTTGTATGATCATAATTTATGTTTGATATTGATAAAGTGTACATGAAAATAATGATTTCCATTATATTTTGTTATTTGATCAAAAGTAGATAAGTCATTTTCAAGTTAGTTACTTTTTTCTTTTATTTGTAAGTTTTTAGTTCTAGATATTCTAATTTTTTCTTTATTTCTATTTTACTTTTTCAAGTCTTTGACAACACATTTGAAACAATTACAAATATAATGCAACCTACCTTTCATAGATTATTCATTCCTTATCCCATTATTTTCATTCAATACAATATAGAACAAGGGAATCACTACATCATTTTTTAATAAAATATTTACCTCATTTTCTCAACCATTAGAATGACACTCTGAATTAAAATTTATAATACATTGATGAGTATTGATCTTAATGTGCTCAAGATCCTAGATTTATTCAACCTAAACTATCTGAGTTCCCTAATACACCTTAGATTTAAAATACAAACTCTTTATCCTTTCTCATTATTTTCCTTTTATCCATATCTACCTAACCTTTAGAAGTTCAGTTCTCAATGAGGATGTGTCTTTATAAATACATATAAAAACCTCTTCCTCTATTATCATTATATTTAGTTAATAAATTTACATGATAAACTTAATTAATTTTCCATAAAAACACATAACACTAAGAACTTTATTAATTGATTATGGGGTAAGTTTTTAAACCTACCACATTAAAATTATATATCCATTCTTTTAATCATGTATGTTGACCACTATTTTTAGAGACTAAAGGCAATCCAAAATATGGATCATTTTTAATAAGAACATGCAAGACTCAATAATACATTATGGTGTGAAGGATATAGTTAATTTATACATAATACAATGACTAATGAATGGATATATAAATAATAATTTGACATATCTAGGAAGTCAATAAAAATAAACATGGATAAAAATAAAAGCATATACTATACATGTTTGATTCCAAAAAAATGATAATATGGATGGACCAGGGTCAAGATTGAAAGAAATGATATTCTATGAATATTAACATACATTCGGTGAGTGGATGCCAAGGGTTGAGTGATTATTGTAAACCTAAAAATAGAATCCCTAATCTCTCATTGAAGCCAAATCAAAAGCTTAACCATATTTTATATCTTTATAACTCAAATGTTTTTCAATATAAATTTGAATTATAGGTCAACCTTAGGGTTTTAAGTGAGATAAAACTATGAGAGTATTTTATAACCTTTCTATACATTGTGTAGCTAAACTTTGTAATAGAGTTGATGTAATGGGGTTAATTTAAATGGAATATGTAAATTATTTTTAAATAGTTCATTATTAATAAAAATCAATGTCAAATGGAATGGATATGTTTTTTACTTAGTTTTTTCCTAGGGTTTGAATGAGTCCTTATTTGTAAATGATTTATGTCTACATTTTTGTCTCTATAAAAATATATTTATTAGAATTATCTTATTTTGCCTTAGTTGAGAAATTAAATCCTTTAGATTAATGCATATTATAGTAGTATGAGTGTGAGTGTCCTTTCATTTCTTGAATGTGATCTGAAATTTCCAAAGATACACAATATATACTACAAACATAACTTGGTGGTTCCATTGTTAGGACCATATTTGTATAGATTATGGATATTGGGAGACTATATTTAAATAATTTATGGTGGATCAATGGAATTTAATGTTAAAAATATATCCATGGTTTATTAATCATTGTGACATGTGAGGGTAAGGAATAAGGTAACTAAAGGAGAAGTCAAATTACCTTATAATAAGGGTAAAAGGGATAATTATATGTGATGCATGTAAATAATTAAATATTGGCTTTCCAAAACTCATATCTATGCAAGCCTCCTTACTTATCTTGTTGAACACAGTCTCCACACCTTTTTATAATCTCACATTAATTACGCAATATAACGTTCATATATTTTTATGAATTAACACATCATAAAGTTATTTTTAACTCCTCTTATCCATGAATCATGTATGACACTTATTTTATTGCGCTAAGTCTTGTGGTACCCTATAAGCTTACTCACATCTTTTCTATATGCCTCCTTTAAAATAATTAAAAAATTAGAGTCTTTTAAGATTAATTTTATAGAAATCATAGGTTTTTTTATCAACTCTCAAATTTAAACTTATCTTATGATTATGTATTAGGTTATAGTCTTATGATTTGCTATCCTTATTGCACATTGCTTATTTACATGTTATTTTTAAAAACACACACACACACACACACACACACACACACACACACACACACACACACACACACACACACACACACACACACACACACACACACACACACACACACACACACACACACACACACACACACACACACACACACACGCACGCACACACGCACACACGCACGCGCGCGTACACACACACACACACACACACACACACACACACACACACACACATAATTGTTACACATCAACATTCAAACATTATAAATTCACTACCACATAACACACCATATGGAATAATCCACACACATGCCATGTTATAGTATATTTTTATCATCCCACATGTTGGATCATAACTACCATGTGATTAGAGAAGATGGAATGAATCATAAGCATGTCTATATAAGCCATAATCACTTATAATTATTATCTTCCATTATGTATATACATGCATTTTGACATAAATTAATTATGTATAACATCACACACACACACACACACACACACACACACACACACACACACACACACACACACACACACACACACACACACACACACACACACATACACACACACACACACACACACACACACACACACACACACACACACACACACACACACACACACACACACACACACACACACACACACACACACACACACACACACACACACACACAAGAACACCCACATGAACACATGCTTTATTATATTTAATCCAAAATTCAAACACATTATATTCTATATTATTTCAAAATAGTCTAGTAAATAAACAAGAATGTGTTTTTCTAAGATTTATACACACCATAAACATATATGAGTTCAAATTTAATGTTTTTGGGTCTCGATGAAGATAAAATTCATTATATATCATGACTTATAGGTATTAGGTATTGTAGTGACCCATGGTGGAATAGATATGAGAAATAAAACTACTAACTCAGATGTTTTAGATATGGACACAGATATGAGATCTACTTGGGATGAACATGATGATGATGATGAATTTACTCTAAAGTGGGTAGGACTTAAAGAAACTATAAATATAATTAAAGGTAAGGTATAAAATGAAATATATAAATAGAGAGCATGTGTTCATTCTAACTAGCTTTATGATAAGGATAAACACCATGGGCTAATGCCTATAGCTTGTTGCCTTAGCACATAGAAATGATAAACATAATGACTGAGTCTGAGAGGGTTAAATACAATTAACTAAATGTCATTAGATAAATATTGTTGTTACTAATATTAACTTAGAATATCCTAATTAAATATTATGACTAATGGGAAGAGAGAACTTTCAACTAGTGATAACTCAATCTAGGAAGTTACATAAAATGGAGCTTCTACATAAATCTTAAATATTAACCTAGAAAACTTGTTATGTGAAAACAATATTAATAAACATAAAATTTATATCCATATTCTTAATTTACAAAAATCCTACCAAATTATCACAAGGTATTTAAAATTTTTGTATCATATATCAAGGAACTAACCACTAGTTAGAAAAAAATCACATACTCAATATAACACAAGAATGAAAGAGATAGTCATACAACATAGACTTAAAGAATAACCTAAAGGATTTATTATCTATATTGAATGTCAAAATATCTCCTCCCTTTGGAATTTAGGAGATATGCGAATATATAGGCTTGATATGGGGATGCCTCATCACTCAATCCATTTTAAAAAAATTAAATCCATTTCAAAAATATCTCCCGAAGAAGTGTGCATGAGACACCTAGAAAAGGATGATACCAATAGCATAAAAGAGACAAAAACATGTTAGAATAAAACTTTGTTACAATTAACCAATGTCATTATATAGGGAATTTCCTATGAGGTAGTTTCAAATGTGGAACCCATTAGTTATTGTTGTTATAATCATATTTATAGTTGTGGTTAGTGTTGGCCAATTTTGACCCATAGGTCAAAATGGTCAACCATTATAGGTTGAAACATTTTCATAGGGATCTCCAAGATTGTATATAGTTATTTTGGTCTCTTAGTGGTCTTGTAGTGGTCAATTAAGTCTTTGATTAACGTTTTCTAAGGTTTAGTCCCTTCATGCATTTGTATAGCTTCGAAGGTCATTCACAAATTAGTTATTTTCATGTGTGGTCAAGGTATTACCATTGTGATGAGTCATAATATGAGATGTGTCATGTCGTCAGATCATAACTTCATGCACTAACCTCCTACCACATTTATCATGCACCCTAAATTTTACTAAGTCATTATAGGCATAAATTGAAAGAATTGTATGTATATTGTTAAGTAAAAATGTTAAAAGATAGTTTATAATGTGTATAATGTCATATAATGGCCAGAATATGATCAGAGGTAGATAAAATTATAGAAAAATGCCTAAAGGTGGAAAAATGCAAAAGAGGTAGTTTTATGTCACTTATATAGCCAAGAGGATCTATATTTAGGTGTAAAAATGCCTTGTAAACTTCACCACATGGAAAATGAGCTTATAGAGGTGTCTAGAGGTTAAA